>OX596235.1:7661654-7913388 GCA_951394345.1 Salicornia ramosissima | reverse complement strand
AGCATAGACTGATAGATATATCTATAACCTATATCTATATATAATTAATAATTAAATATTTAAAACATGAAATTTTAAGTGTCACGTGTCATCCATTTGTTAATAGTTGCTTCAGTTCTGTCATGTATGTGTCATTTTTAAGCTTAATGACTTCTTTTTTTCCCATTTTTCTCAAGACAATTTTATCATTAGATCTCTAGAATTCTTTCATTATTTCTTAAGTAACCTATTACTTCCTCCGTTCCAAAAAAAAAAACGCAACAAACTTATTTGCACGCATTTTAAGGAAGGGATTTAAAGGTTTAAACGATCAAATTAATATATGTAATTTTAAGACAAGTAACCTATAATATCATTCTTATTTGTGTTAAAATTCTTTTGATTAATTTGCTTATTTACACCCTTAAACCACTTCCTTAAAATGCGTGCAAAATGATTTGTTGCGTTTTTTTTTTTTGGAACAGAGGAAGTATAACTTTTATACATTTTAAACCTTATTTAAAAAAATTGATTCAAATTAATAATATTCTCTCTCAATTTGTTTTTTAAAATCAACGCAAGAACTTTTTATGCCAAATGTCATATTTTTAAGACGATTTTTTTAATCATTTTCTTTACAATATTAATTATAGCAATTTTGATTACCTCTTCATTAATTATCATATCCTCTCCAATTTCTAATGTTTTGTGCATTAATTTTGAATCAGCATGAGAATTCTCATTGTGATTATTGATTGATTTAGTGTAAGCACTAAAAAAATAAAAATAAAGATAGAATTCTATAGTATTTTTCTAAAATTAATTTTATTTTTGATATTTTTTTTAAATATGGCTCAAAAACTAGTTCAGTTGAAATGTGGTTCAAAAAATTATAAATGCGCTTATAATTTACGTAGTTTACTAGGTACATTAGATTGAAGCTCAAAATCCTACCATTCAGCCATGTTATTTCTTTTATCCTAATTGTGTAACAATAATAATATCAGCTGGTTTTGTGTACAACTGGCCGCACAATTGTAAACTATGCGGCTGGTTTTGTGTAGTACATGAATAAAGAAAGTTTTTCTTTTCAAATGCAATCCACGTGGCAAATTATGCATCTTAATTTCATTATAAATAACTTTCCACTAATCATAATAGGAGTGAGAAAAAAACAACATTTTAAAAAAATTTCAAAGGTATTTTTTACAAAAAATATAATTCTAAAAAATAAAAGAAAAACACCAAAATTTCTATTTTTTAATTCTCTACAGATAGAGACGCATATTGATACAGTAACTTTTTACGAAATACTTTGTGACCCTCAATAAAACACTTTGAACACCACTTAAACATTTTGTAAACCAGGTAACACTTTGTAAGCCCAAAAACACTTTGTAACTCCAGTTAAACATTTTGTAATCCCACGTAATCACTTTGTAACCCCACATAAATACTTTATAACCCCCTAAAAAAACACTTTGTAACCCCCAAAAAAGCACTTTCCTCAAATAAACACTTTGTAATCCCATATAAACACTTTGTAATCTCAAAAAAACACTTTGTGACCCCAAATAAAAACTTTAAGCACTTTGTAATCCCACATAAATACTTTGTAACCCCCCAAAAAAACACTTTGTAACCCCCAAAAAAACACTTTGTAACCCCAATAACACTTTTGTAATCCCATATAAACACTTTGTAATCTCAAAAAAACACTTTGTGACCCCAAATAAAAACTTTAAGCACTTTGTAACCTCACATAAATACTTCGTAACCCCCAAAAAAACACTTTGTAACCCCCAAAAAAGCACTTTGTAACCCCAAATAAATACTTTGTAACCCCAAATAAACACTTTGTAACCCCAATAACACTTTGTAATCCCATATAAACATTTTTTAATCTCAAAAAAACACTTTGTGACCCCAAATAAAAACTTTAAGCACTTTGTAACCCCACATAAATACTTTGTAACCCCCCAAAAAAGCACTTTGTAACCCCCAAAAAAGCACTTTGCAACCCCAAATAAACACTTTGTAACCCTAAATAAACACTTCGTAACCCTAATAACACTTTGTAATCCCATATAAACACTTTGTAATCTCAAAAAAAACTTTGTGACCCCAAATAAAAACTTTATAACCCCACTTAAATACTTTATTTGTAACCCCAATTATTATTTTTTTTTTACCACACTTAAATACTTTGTAACCTTATTTTGTGACCCCACTTAAAAACTTTGTAACCCAACTTAAACACTTTGTAACCCAACTTAAACACTTTGTAACCCCAATAAAACACACTTTGAACCTCAATTAAACACTTTATAACCCCAACAAACACCTCGTTACTCCACTTTGTAACTCCAACAAAATACAACACTTTGCAACTACAATAGATTATTTTGTTATTGGGGTTACAAAGTTTTTATTTGGGGTTACAAAGTGTTTACGTGTGGTTACAAAGTGTTTAAGTGGGTTACAAAGTATTATTGGGGTTACAAAGTGTTTTTTGGGTATATGGGATTACAAATTGTTTCGTTGAAAATTATTATATCAATATGGGTCTTTATTTATAGAGTATTAAAAATTAAAAAATTTGGTGTTTAAATTTTATTTTTTAAAATTGTATTTTTAGTACAAAAATACATTTGAATTTTTTTTAAAAAGTATTTACCTCTCTCCTACTATGATTGGTAGAAAAATATTATAAGTAAATTGTTTTATTAGGCTGTATGTGTTGACTGTTGAATGAAGCATGAAGAATAATGGCCTTGTAAAAACAGTTGCATGTACAGCAAGTCGCATGGTTTAAAACCATGCAACCTGCTGTATATAAGAATTAAATATCTTTTTTTTGTATATGTGTAAAACTTATAATAATTGGATATTAATGACTTACTCATTGAGACGAATCAAACAAGACCATACATGACTATATTATGTTTTATATGTTGAGAGTAATTTAGAAGATTCTCTCATCTTATGAATAGTGTAAGATTCTAAACAAGACAAACAATTGGGAACGGAAAGAGTAGTATATTTGGTTCAAAAAAAAAAAAATATATATATACTAGTATAATATTTCCGAGGCCCCTACATATGTTTCCGAGGCCTTATTCGGCCCGCACATGCCGCACTCCCCAAGCACCGGCCCTGTCATGCTAAAGTTTTGTGGCTCTTTTATGCAAAGACATTTTTTCTGTTTTTTCCAAGGAATAGAAATTAAAGATAGAACTATTTTTGTGCAATTGTTTTTTCATCTTAATTTGCCTAAAAAAATAAGGGAGGATAAATTTTTACAAAAAAATATTTTTAATAAATAAATTTAATTGATTGTAATTATTATAAGGAGTAGCACCAAACTTATATATTAGTTTTAATTACTCTAATTTTTCAATGAGAGACACGTGGGAATGTGTGATATAATTAGAGCTGATAAAACCTGACCCAACACAATAACCCAACCCAATAATAACGAGTTGGGTTGAGTTTTTCAACCCGTTTAGCTAAATGGGTTGACCAAACCCAACCCATTTAGTTTAATGGGTTGGATCAGGTTGAAATTCTCAACCCGATTTCAACCCGCCTAATCCATTAAGAATATACGTTGTAATAAAATTAGTTTCAAGTTAAATTGACTTACTAATCTAATATGAAGTATATCACTTCCATATTTTTATTTTTTATTATGTTATATACATTCTTTATGAGTTATGTAGGTGATTGTAATGTCTTAAAATCTAATCGATCTCTACACTACTTGAAAAGATGTTATTTGTGGCGGGAATTCTCGTCGCAAAAATGTGATTCCGCCGTAGAAAAGGGAGGTCGCAAATGATTTTTCCCGTCGCAAAAATATGACCCCGTCACAAAAAGGGGGGTAGCAAATGATTTTTCCCGTCGCAAATGAGCTATTTCTATTTTCTAATAGAATTTGAGTTGATATTTGGTAAATTTTAGTGACAGGCTCAAAAACTGTCGCAAAAGATCGACATTTGTGATGGAATTTAGACCCGTCATTAATGTGTAACCGTCGTTATTGGATCAATTTTGTGTAGTGTAACTACAGCTGGCAAAAGTGACCCAGGCCACCCTGAAACTTATACCCGAATCCATCCACATGATATTATCTATCGTCATGAATTGAAGTTGACTTAACCCGACCCGACCCGACCAGAGTTGCCTGACAATTAAAGTGTTTAATCTTGATTCTTACGCACTTAATTCTATTTGGCAAAAACCTAAAGTTGACCTGACCCGAAACCAAAATCCCTGAAACTCGAATCAACCCGACCAGTACCTGGCCTGACCGACCCAATTGACATCTCAACATGTCTACATACTCAGATCTAGGTGTCCAAATGCCCGACTCTACTATTTTGGTAAAAAAAAACAAGTTTTTAGTTAAAATTGAAGTATCCTTTTCATGTTCGACACGACACAAGTCAACACATGATTTTTGAGATAAAACAGTAGTTGCACCATAATTTTGGCAAATAAAGGTGTCAAAGTAACACAATATATAGTTGCACCATAGATTTTCATAGAAAGAGATATTCATATTGGGAAAAAAAATTGCAATTAAAATAAAACAAGATAAAATTATCCTTTGATTTGCTTTGGAACATTAATACGTATCTTGTGGTTTTTGCTTCTTAAAGCAAATACATACGGATTTCAAAGGGAATTGATATTGATACATCATATTTTTATAAATGCACTCCCTCTAATACCTTTCACAAATACATTTTTACTTGTAGAAGTTGTGCCTGTATCAAAATTATATGTGTCAATATCACTTCCTGATTTCAAATTACAACATATAGCCATCTCTCTACTCTTTAAAATTAAAGATAAATACAAATACAACAAATTCCCCACATTAGTTGGTACGTCGTACAACAAATTCCATCCCTTGGGCGCATCATTTTTGGTTAACACTTTAGCTGCAAAATGCCCAAAAACATTTTTTAAAAAATTTTATATATATATAGATTATAGAAGTAGGCTCATGTAAGAAATGTAGTTTTGGTGAGAAGAGTGAGAAGCAATTTCAACCCTTTGATCAACAAATGAATGACTTAGATTAAATTTGAATTTCTCTCTTTATTCCTTCTATACCTTAGAGTCAATGTATCTATGGCGTAAAGTTAATGTATTTTTATTCAATGTATTTATAGTATATGTTGAATGTACCTATAGTTGGTGGCCAGTGTACCTCTAGGTCTTAATTAATGTATTTATCTCTTCTCACATTTCTCGCGTTAAGAAATTTCTCACCGGAACCCAACCCTATATATATATATATATAAAATAAAAAAAAGAAAGTATTCATTTCTTAAGACATGAGTAATGTTTTATTCACTTTTATTGTTCACAAGAAAAGTATGATTGTTGTTATAAACAAAGAAAAGGGGAAAAAAAGTTTGAATGATATGCATACTCTTTGATATGAGGAGTCTTCTTCATCTTCTTCCTTGGTTTTTTGGACATGGCTTCCATATATTGGAGAACCCCTTCTTTTGTTTGAAATTTCTTCCATTTTGGACTACAGTAATACTGCATTTTTTTTTTTTAATTTCATCAGTTTTCCAATGTCAACAAAATCAAATAAAATAAAATAAAATTGTTATCTTTATCATCCATTTCATCATAATTAATGTGTAATATAATTATAATAATCTAACTTGCATCAATGCATGGGTATAATTAATTTCACTTTAAACTAAGTTAATAAAAACCGTAAAACTAAGTTTCACTTTAAAGGGAAAAAAAAACAGACGGAAAAGTTACAGAGAGCATATGTATAAAAAGTTATGCATATATAAAACTATCTAATAACTATTAGAGGATCGAATATCTCAACCAAGATATTAAGCTGATGATTGAACCCCAAGATGTCATACATCGTGTTAATGAATTCCACTTTGTAAAGGAGGGGTAAATGAGATTCGAACCCTTGACCTATGTGTCACATTGGCTCAAATACCATGGTTGAGGCTAGGGGTGCTTATCGAGCGAGTCGATCACGAGCTGGGGGTTGCTCGACTCGTGCTCGTTAGGTTTCGAGCCGAGTCGAGCCGATCACGAGCTGCTCGTTTAATGTTTTAGTCCTCTTGAATCTTAATTTTTTCAAAAGAAAATCATTGATTATATTTTCTTTTCTTTATGAAAATTATATATTGTTAAAGTTTATTAATTTATTATATTAAATATCAAGGTTAATTTTATTTTTTAAATATTTAACGTAGAAAATTATTGATTCTTTGTAAAATTATCGAGTTACGAGCTGTTTCGAGCGAGCTCGAGCCAACTCGAGTCGAGCTTTGACCGAGTCGAACTCGAGCTGCTCGCGAGCTACCCAACTCAATAAGCACCCCTAGTTGAGGCCCATGATGATTAGGTTATATAATCTATAATTGATATATATAATAAATATTATTGTGCTCAACACAAGCTCGCACAAGAGAAGAGTTAGACTGTATACAAGCCCAACAAGCGAGGTTCTATCCTAATGCACGCTAATGGGTGGAGTAACGAACTCGTTGATTTATATATTGGTCATCATCTCTCCAATCTTTCAAAGTGAGATATATATGGGTTATACTCTCAACAATAACTTTTTACATATTTTCAATAATGTTTATTGATTTTTTTATAATTTTTTCTTGGTAAGACTCAGCCTAACATGTGAGACAAAAACCTATCGATAATTAGTATCCGTAATGTATGAATTAAATTTAGTAAAATTATTTTGTATGATGATAGTAAAATTAAAAGTAAAACATCCAAAATAAAGTTTATACCAAATGAATTGCAGTGTAAATTGTTAAATGGGAACCATTGATAAATATTACTCCCTCTATTTTCTTTAGAGGTGATCGTCCGGGCCGGGCCGATTCAAAAAAATCAAGCCCATAAAGCGGGCTGGGCTTAGTTCGGGCCCAAATTTCTTAGCTAAAGTCCAAAAATTTAGTGCGGGCTTTTTCGGATCGGGCCTAAAAAAGTAACCAAAAAGTCTAATTTTAAATGTCCAAGGCTTGCACGAAAAAATAAAAAAAACAGGTCGGGTCAAGATTCGATCCTAATTTTCATGTCCAAAGCCCGAAAAAAAGCGTGACGGGCCACTAATTTTCTTAATGTTAGTTACACGTTGGTAACAAACATTAGTTACCAGGAGAGAAAATTTTGACTATAAAAAATCTATATTATGTATAAGAAAAAAAACATATTTATATAAGATCTTGTTAAATTTATCTCAAAGTATATATTTTTTTAATATCAATTTTTATTATTTTTAATAAAAAATAGCTGAATAAATTAATTTTTAAACATGTGCATTAAAATTGTGAAAAAAACAAAGGTAAACAACATTTAACTGAATTACCAAATCAGCAGGGTTTTCATAATTTCGCTCAATAAACCAGTCTTGTGGAAGCCAAGCAGGCCATTCAGGATTATCAACACATTTGGCTGAAATTTCTGCTGTTGCATTATTATTTTCTTCTGGTTTATCTGCGAATTAAAGTTCAGAAAATGATTAAAAACCACCTTAAATTATAAAACAATTTTCTTGTCAAAAATCACCTTTTAAATTATTTTTTTTTAAAAAAAACCACCTTATTTCAATTTTTTTTATAAAGAACCACCGTTGGCCGAATTTCGGTGTTTAAATGAAACTCCTCTACCAATCCAGTGAACCCACTTTGTCCCTCACCAAGCCGTCTCCGCCTCATTTCCTCCCCTGAACCTCCACCCCCAAAAAAACCGCAAAATCAAAACACGAAATTCAAAAAAGGTGGTTTTTTACACACAACAAAAAAAAATTGAAAAAAAAAACTTTTTTACAGGGTGATTTTTGACAAATTTTCCTTATTTCTAATATTAACAAGGCATTATATATAATCCTGAATTCATTTAAAGATTAATTAATTTGTGTAATTATGTACTACATAATACATATTCTATTATAATAATTAAAAAATGATAATAATAACAATTATTATTATTAAAAAAATAACAATGGAGAAAATTGCAAGGCCACTTACTAATATAATCAATGAATTTTCTCTTGGTTCGCTTGGTCACTGGTCTTTTCTTTGTTTGTTTAGCAAGATATTCAAGAACCTCTTTTTCGGACTGAAACTTTCTTCCTTTTGCATTGGAATAGTACTAAAAACAATATTTACAGTTCAAAGTTAGATAATTACACAGCTAAAAAATATTAAACAACCAAAATTTGTATATATTTCATAATTATATAAGTCATAAAATATTTAAAAGAGAACTTAATTTATAATATGAATTACTATAATCGAAACATAAATATATATCATATATATTAATATATAGCATAAAATAGACTAGTAATGAGATTTGATTTTCATTACCATATATACTCCCTTCGTTCTCATTTGTTTGTCCTGTTTGACTTTACACACATGCCAATGCAGTTGTTTGACCTTAAATATCTTTTGTTGTATATGTGTAAAAATTATAATAATTGGATATTAATAACGTACTCATTGAGACGAATCAAACAAGACCACGCATGACTATATTATGTTTTATATGTTGAGAGTAATTAAGAAGATTCTTCGACCTTATAAATAGTGTCAAGATTCCATATAGGACAAACAAATGGAACGGAGGGAGTATATATTGAGAATGTTCAAGCCCCGTATATATTTTCAATTATGTCCCTTGTAACATCACTTAAATTGGAACATTATTATTAAAAATAAATAAATTGGATTCTGAAATCCTGATTGTTGTTAGGTTGATCATATCATGTATAAAGTCTTATCCTAATTAATAATATACACAACTTTTTTTTTCTTTTAGAGAAATAATATACATGGAATATTTAAATAAGTACACAAAACACTCTCGTCACGAAGAATGAATCAACTATCCCTAGATAAGTTAGCATGATTTATCTCTTTTTCATTTATTTTCGACCCAATTTTTTTAACCATGTTTATAGAGAAACCGATAACATTTTTTTTAATCAACCCTAGATAAATTAACATTTTTTTCTTATTCATTTAATTTTAACCCGTTTTTTTAACCGTATTTATAGAGAAAAAAAACATTTTTTTATAATAAGGTGGGCGTTACTTTGCCTAGAAACGAAACTATAGCTCATGAATATCTCAAATAGTAGGATTGATTAAATTAACTAATAATCCAAAAAATATGGGATCCCACACAATTTCAGCTCTTAAAACATAAAATAAAAGAAAAAAAGGACTGATAATAAACAATTAAAATATTTGTTGATGTGTACTAGGAAAAAAATTAAAAATAACAGAAATTTGAGAATTGAAAAAATAAAATTAAATTAAAGACTAGAGAAAAAAAATAGAAGAATTACCAGAGAATGAGGAGCAATGGTGGAACGATGAATACACCAATCAGAAGGAAGCCAATGAGGCCAATTAAGGGTGGATTGATTTTGATGATCAAATTCAAAACTGCCCATAATTTTATGTAAAGATGAACATTTTGATGATGAATTTTGATTCATTTTCTTCTTGTAAAAGTTTGTTGCATACACTGTATACTGTATTTTACTCTCATTCATCTATTTATCTCTGAGTTTTTATACTCATCAAAAGCTGTAGGTATTAATGGTTCATTCATCACTTATGGTAAACTTTTTTGTTACAAAAGGGAGAAAATCACCAGATTGTGGAACATTTAGTTTTTTGAGATATCTGGTTTTAATTTTTATAGGAGGGGACTATTTGAAATTAATTACTTTTACACTGGTAGATTTCCTTGTACTAAGGGGCCGGGGTATTTTTGGATTTTCACCACTATTTTTTTCTTTTTTTTGAGAAATAAATGGGTTTGCGATTGTATATTACTCTCGCAACAGATTTGGTTATTGGGTTTTCACTTGAGTTTGTTAAAAAATTTATGACCCGATACTCGAATTTTAATTTTAATTTTGATTCATTAATATAGATTACCAATTAAATATTTAGTGTTGGAGGGAATAGAAATTTCATTGGAATTTTACGTTAGTATTTTGAATGAACATCGGGCAAAATTACATATATATATTTATTTCTGTTATGACCATTTAATATTAATAACCAAATGTACCATAAAAGTGCGCTTTTAAAAAAAGCAAAATCTTTTTTGTTTTAAATGACTAAAAGATTATTATCCTTTTAATTCAAAAGTGTTAATATCCCTACTCCCTCATTCAAGAAAAGTTATTCTAGGTTTTTTTGAGGGTATCGTTATTTATTATTTTCCTATTTAAAACTCCTATCACTTTACAGAAAATGTAATAAGATAAGATAACAAATGTGGCATGGTAACATCGTAAAAAACACTCTCCGCTCCTTTTTGTTAGTTATATTTAGAGTCTTTGTATGAGAGAAAACAAGTCAAAGTGTAACGAACAAAAAGAAACGAATGAGTACTATTTAATACTCCCTAGCTCACTACTAACTTACAAAGGATAGCTGAGGCAAAAAAAAAATCTATAGCATAACCAAGAATACAGGCAGGATCGAACTCGAAATTCAAAAAAAAACTAACTGAAAATACAGGTTCTAACAAAAGAAAACAAGCCAGTTGCCAAGCTAACTTGCCCTAGTATGTCAAAAGAACCATGAACTACTCAAAAGCTTTGTTATTCACAAATATTCATCATCATGAAATAGAAGTTAATAAAAAGAGAGACTATAAACATGGTTCACTTCTGTGGTTTGTTAGTGTGTATTAAATTGTATGAGTCCGTTTGATCCCACGAGCAAAAGAATCGAACAATCTCAGAAGTCAGAAGAAGAATTCTGCAACGCCACCGCCATTCTGTAAAGTAAGGTATGTAAAGGCAGCACTCCATTCTTGCTTAGCAGATTCAGGAACCCTATCAGCACCATTCATCAAGGGTCTCCATGTTCCTTCATAGATATCTGACAATTCCCATTTCACCCTTGCTGGGACGTCATCATAATTGAAGTTCTTCAACAAGGTTTTCACCTTTGACTCAGATTTCTTTCGTTTAGAAGTTGAGTCTGTTGCGGGCTGCAAAACCACACAATCAAATAAAACAAGGGTATTATGAACTCTAAGCTCTTGATAATACAGAAAGTTTGAATAAAACAATATGCTAGGGTTCAAAAAAAAAAAAAGAGAATATATTATATTCAACTAACCGAACTCTCAGCATCAGAATTTCGCTTCTTGGTACTTCCTGTTTCTAGATAATAGAGCACCTCTTTCTTTGACCTGAACCGACGCTGTGTCACTGGGTCCACATAATACTGTCGAGGATGAAGAACAAGTTGAAAAATTAGCATAACCCCATTTCGAGAAAGAAAGGTTGACAAGCAGATCATTTTTGGAGCACAAGTATAGAAACATCATCACAAGAATAAGTGAAACTCTAGAGGTAATTATGGTCTCAGTGGAATTGTACAGCAACATGAACACTTTCACTGAGAGGAGTGACATATATGCTGTTTTGTTTCTTCTCTACATAATATATAAAGGAGTATTGATGTTTTCCAATAATATAGGTTTTCCCAAAGATAGAGCATGATGCTACGAAAGCCCTGTAATGAATGCTAAATTCAAATAAAACACTCAGCTGTTCCAATCACTCTCTAGTGGTATCAATTCAAGCCATTATTCAATAACTCTTTTTGACAAAGTACGCATTTGAAAACCCTTAAAAAATTCACCTTTAGTAATCTAAAATTACTTTCCTTTTCAATCTGGAAACAACACCATTTCCTAATTTGCTGAGTAAAAGACGCATAATTTATTCTCCGGAGAAGGCTTTGCTACCCCCTTAATAAGCAATGGGTAAGAACTCGGTTAAGCAGCCCCTTCCAAGTTCCCGCTAATGGTCGACGCAGGAGGAAACTGAAGGGATCCCTTATAGGAACACTCAAATTAAGGAGGCTACAAAGCCACATATTATTGCTAGTTGCTACCCAAGCTATCAACTAGTTAATCATCAAGAACAAGCAACAGCTGCTCAAGGATCTGAAAAGACATTACCAGAAGCCATCCTCACAGAAGTTGATAGTGTCAGTCTAAATATATATACATATAAATTACTTTGTATAATACAAGTGTCCATTAGTTTGTTCAGAATAAACCACGACCTTATCAGTACTCACGGACATACAGATCCTGGGTTCAGAATCAGTTAGTTAAACAGAATGTTGGGTGTGCCAACCATCAACTTTGATCACCACGCCATGGAGCTATTCAGATATATAATATATTATTTGGTGCAAAAAGAGTATTTCTAAACAATAATAATGTTAACACACACTAATTCCCCAAGGAAAGTAAAAATTCGGCCTGTTGATTCAAATCTGAAAATGGGAAAAGTTGAACTTTGCAGTCAGCTAAGTTGCATTGATCTACAGTGCGTGGAAACTAATTCTGAACCCTTTACTCAAAAGTTAAAAACATCCTTATTCTTCACTTCAAAAAACGAGCCTTGCATAAATAAATAACAAAAAATTAAGTTCGATTTAGTTCAATTCAGTTCAAGACTAATATTTTTAGTTCAGTTTGATTCATAACTAGAAACTAAGATGTTCGGTTCAGAATATAAAAAAAGAGGTGCAGAGTTTCCTGGAAAGATGAAGACATCAGAAAGAGTCGATCAGACAAATTTTACACACTCATCACAAGGAATTAATCTATCAAGAACATTGAAGAATAAAGCTCCCTAATATTCCAAAGGAATCCAACAAACTTTAAGGATTAGAAAAAGGTAGACTTGTCATCACATCTTGCAACAGAATTCTAGATTATCCATATCTTAACATTCAAGTATCTGTAATTAGTTAGAATGCTCAAGCAAACTATCCCTAATCTTGGATCCAAGCAAGGGCTGCAAAAACTCTTGCCTAGACCCTCAAAATATGCTCATTGCACATTAATTTCTAGGAAACCCTATTGTTAAATTTGATTGAATATTAGAAACGGGCCTGGACAACCCAATATGGATGAGGAGAGTTAAGTCACTTACAAGCCATAAAAGGTTCCATCCTAAAACCAATTGGTAATAGGAGGAGTAACTTCTAGACTTATAAGCTAGTTTAGTCTCTCCTCATCTTTCGATGTGGGACACTCACTACTATATGGGGTTCAACACCTATCGACTTGTTAAAGAATATACAGATTCTTATCTTCAATTTATGACATCAATAATAGGTAAAAAAAGTTCAACAAATTAGGGTTTCAGTATTTCATATTCTTTATTTGAGAGGCAATTAAAGGAAACAATATTTGACACAACTCTCTGTATGGGTGAACCTAATTTCGTAAACTAGCCTACAAAAAGTAGTTATACACTTAACAAAATAGCATAGACACAATAGTGAAGAATAAGGTATCTGCGACTGGCAAGAGACAATAGTAAAAAGAGGTCTAACACTTTCAGAAAAGTATTTATTGTTCTTTTATTGTTTTGGCATTCATTCCTTGCCTGAGTTTTACTCTGCATATGGAGTAAAACAATTTTTGAAAAACCCAAAAACAAGACACCTAAGAAAGGAAAATCAAAGACATCCAAGGGATAGAGTCAAATTTTAGATAGATGAACATAGAAACAGTAAGGGGTAGAATCAATCTGTAGATAGATGAACTTAGAAACAGTTTAGTTGTTCAAAGCCACAGCTGTCATTAAGAAACTTGAAGTAGTGTAAAAATAAGAACAAGAGGGGGAAAAAACCTTATACCAACAAACAGCTTTTTCAAAGTTTTCAGAATGAAAACAACTGGGTGGGAAGGGAGAGGAGATGCAGTGGACTGGAGAAAGTATATATAAATTAGGCCTATGGGGAAACAATTTCTAATAGGAGGTGATATGGATCTAAGGATTAAATTTAATTTTTACTTTAGATTTTTTTAATGTAATAATTATTACTTAGAGTTTCAGTTGTGTATTCTTAGTATTTTTGTCTAATACTTTACTAAGCAAAAATAGGGTAAATATATGAAAAATTAGATAGAGGAACATATGATTTGTTTTGCTCTAGTTATATAAGTCGGTTTCTAGAGCCTACAAAAAGGCTTGGTTTCACGTTAATGGAAGTTTGAAGAGTTTGTCTTTTGTTGGTAACCAAAACTTGTGCGATTACTTGGAGTGTTTCCCAAGTAGTTCTTTCCTTGTTTTTGTGAGTGTAAGCAAAACAAGAAACCTCAATTTAGGAGAGTAAATTCTAGTTTGAGAGATTGAGCGTAATTTGATGAGTGAAATCAAATACGGAGTAATTCATATCAAACCAACCCAAAACACGAATTTGTGAGTGAAGCCCAAAAAATCAGTTTTCAAACCTTGAATTTCAATAATTGAATGAAGATTATTAGGGTTCAAGGCATATCATCAAATCCGGTTCCAAGAACCGCATCAGGAGGTAATTTTAATCACTTCTCCAGTTAAGTATTTAAAACAAGATATGATATTGTAACGTCCTGATATAACATTGATAATGGGAGTCCGTCTCTCTTCTCAACCTAGTTTTTTAGGTAAAGGTTCTAATTAAAAAGAAACGGAGGTAGTAAATCAACACAAGAGTCACTAAATGGAAGCTAAGTAGTAGAAGATAATAATTTCATTGTCCATGTACCACCATGGAAAAGTCCATTGATTATCCTCAGTTGAAAATACAGCCAAAAGCTAAACAACTTTACCTAGGTAAAGCATAAATTCCAGTCAATTAAACATTTCATAGACCATAGATTCACCATTACTTGTAAATTTTACCACAAATGTCGCACAATGTGTTTCCTTATTCGTTATAGCCAACTTAAAGTTTTTTACCGGTAATTCCAATTCCTAAATATAATAACCAAAGGGTCACTTCTATTGAGAATCTATCAAAACAATGGAAGATGCTTTTCCTTATGTAGGCTCTTCATTAATAATATTTTCGTGTTTTCCTTATTTATGATAACTAACCGAAAAAATCTCCATTACTTGATGAGGCACTTGTGAGTAATTCCAATTAAAAATTTACAATTGCTAATAAGACAAGGTACCCCAATCTTATTAAGACAGAAGGATTGACTAAACAACAGGTACAAACTAACCTAGCGGTCAACCGAGTAAGTACCCCAATCCTGAAACATAACACCGCTATCTTCCCAAATCGAAAAAGTGGTTTTTCTTCTAGCAACTAGGCACCATGGAGTTTAATAATACTACTAAAGAAGGGAAAAGGACATAAGCAACAATATGTTAGGAAAACAATCAACCAAAACATTATGGTATATATCTTCTTAGATTGACTTCAACATGGAATTAAAACTTGGTCATTCCATTAAAGAATTGTTGTTTTCCGTTACATAACACCATCTTATCAATTATATCCTTCTCGGAGTTCTCGCCATGTAGTCCATTTTGAAACGTGAACTTGCAGCATTAGATCTTTTTTCCTGATTGAGTACTTCTTTTTACTATAGTTAATGAACTATCATATTCTTAACTAATTATTCATTTCACCAAATGTATAATCCACTCATAATTCTAAAACATTATGGCGTATATCTACTTAGATTGTCTTCAACATGGAATTAAATTTCGTTCATTACACTAAAGAATGGCCATCTTAACAGTTATATCCTTTTTGCAATGTAGTCCATTTTGAAACTTGAACTCGCAACATTAGATCTTTTTTCTTGGTTGAGTACTTTATACTATAGTTAATGAAATTTGATATTCTGAAATAACTATTCATTCGGCAAATTTATAAACCACTCATAATTCTAAACTAAACCAATATAAATAAGGCTAGAACACATTTAAATGAATTTTTGGATAAATAGTCATTGTGTTGGCCATGATATATTCCATTCATCCATTACAACTTACAAGCCAACCCTAGGTTGACATAAACATTGCCGGATATTTCCTTCATCATACGTTACTTAAAATTGCATTTACAGGGTCAAAATAATCTTATTAAAGGCTTTGTTGTGAAATAATCTTCACAATTTCCTTTTTTTTTAGTTGTCTTTAAGACTCCGTTTGTTTTGGAGGAAAATAATTTTCCCACCCTCTATTCTTTTTCCTTTGTTTTGTTGGGGGGATAATTTTCTCAATGGTGTAAAAAAAAATCTTTTAAAAAGGAAAATCATTTTCTCAAAGCTATGTAGCATTTCCCACCCTAATCATCAGTTATGTCGCATTTTCCACCTATTCATCTGTTATCACTTTTGCTTTGTTCTCTACTCTCACCCTTCCACTCTTTTTTGCTTCTATTTTATTTTTTCCCCTATACTTTTGTTCTCTATTCCCATCCTTCCACTTTTCCAATAATCAAACAAAGGAAAAATGTGTTTGACAATTATGGAATTTTTTTTTCCGGAAAACAAACAGAGCCCTAATATAGCTTCACGTTTCCTTTTGAGTAAATAAAAATCATTCTAAATTTGTTCTTTGTTACTCATATGATCATATCTCTCTCCATCACATTAACCTTTTTCCTCTCTATCCTAACCATTTCTCTTACCATTTATGTTACTCGGATTCTTTTTTTCACTTCATCTACTTGTGCCAAACACACAAACTTTCGACATTGATATGACACTTGGACACTTCATTTTCAACCAACAGCATGCATATTTGTAAGTGTCCATCACTTCCACATAATGGTGTCTAACAATTATGGCAGTGTTCAAGTAGCATAGCTTACCGTCGCTCTCCAAATCCCCACATTTACTCCCAATTCTTTTTAGTCTACTTCTATTAGTATTCTGTATCATTTTCTATGATAAATTAAAATGAATGTGTTATTTTAGGAAAAAACAAGTAGCCAGTTTAAAGAATACAAAATCTCCTATCCGATTTTTAGCTCAAAAACTGTAACTTTGTGTATAGTTTGTTAAGTTTTGTATAAAAAGTTATGTTTTATACGGGGAGAGTTACACTTTTAGGACAAAAGCAAATCCGTCAGACAGCCTAACAGAAGACTTGCTAATTAAAGAAAATGCCATTCCAAAAAGGGCTAAATATAAGAAGCCAAGTAGGGGCCAACCGGCCAAGGGTCAATTGTTTTCTAAGGCAATGTCTATTATAACCAACAAAACAGACCATAATAGGACTATAAAGGTCCTCTATATTTGCCTTGGCAGCAACAAGAACTGCCTTAGCAAAATCTTCACTCAAGTAAGGCCTATTTACACATTGATTGATCAATATGTTAACACCATTGAAAGATATACATCAATAGCCATTTATGCTTCATATGTCAAAATCAAGAGCATAAAAACGCAAGAGCACCAAATAAACCAAGAAATTAACACACTAACAAGCAGAGCATTAATAGTTAAATAAACACCATATTTTCCTTAAAATAAACAACAAACATGTATATAAAATTTTAAATCCTACATCAAATTTTAACAATAAATCCTCCAAATAAAATTTAAACCCTAACATAAAATAAAATTGTAAGAAATACCTTATCACGAGACCCAGCAGAAGCACCAGAAGCCCTAACACGCTCAACGAAAGACCATCCAGGAGGCAACCAATCAGGTCTCGGCACAGAAGCAGGAGTTTCACCTCTATGATCAGACAGCTGTGAGGCTCCCACGGTGAAATCGACGGCGGATGAAGGAGGTTTTGGGTTGCCATTAGAAGTTAAATCAACCTTTTGATCAGACGGCTGTGGTGGCTCCACCGCAGCAGAGGAGAAAGACTTGAGGTCGGATATACCATTTGAGGTGGGGTTCGGGTCGATGAATGCTCCGGGTGTTAGAAGTGGGTCAGGCTGAATGTGGTCCATGTCGAAATTGGGTTCCTCCATGAGAATAACAGTAGAGAAGTGAAGAACTCAAGAAAGGATGAGACTGAAAAGAAATGAGACTTGAAAGTAGAGCTGCAAATGTATTGGTGTAAAATGGTTTTTCTAATATAAAATACGAGTACTCACGAACAATTATGTAAGTGTTCAACCTATTAAATGTTCATCAACATCACATTATCAAATGTTCACAACAAAATTATCAAATATTCATCAATATCAAACTATCAAATTTTCACAACAAAATTATCAAATGTTCATCAACATCAAACTATCAAATTTTCACAACAAAATTATCAAATGTTCATCAACATCAAACTATCAAATTTTCACAACAAAATTATCACTTGTTCATCAACATCAAACTATCAAATATTCACACAAAAAAAAAATCAAATGTTCACCAGCATTAAATTATCAAATGTTCATAACAAAACTATTAAAATGTTCACAACAAAATTATTAAACGTTCATAACATCATTTAGACCGGGACCAACCAACTACATGGTTCCGGGTCCAGCCAATAATTTGTGCTCCTATTTCTAAACAAGGTTGTAACATAATATCTGCAACAATTTATCTTTTATATTTAGTAAAATTTTAAAGGCTCGCGAACAAATTCGGTCAAAACACGTTCATGTATAAATAAACGAGTCCGAGTAAAATTTTCAAGCTCGATTAATAAAAAAGCTAGCTTTAGTCAAACAAGATACTACTCGGCTCATTAAGGCTCGTGAATAGTTCGTTCAAGTTCGTTCATAAGCTCGTTCGTAATCATCTAATACTTGTAAAAAAACTCGTTTACATAATTAGAATTTAAAAAAGTATTTATTTATAGCTCGTATCATTTAAATAATATAAATATATATTTCTACCATTACATAAGCTTAATTTCTGGTTAATTGCTTGTACATTTGGAATATTAACATACTTTGCATCATACTCTTAAATTTCATATTTTGTATTTTATATATTACTTATGCTTGGCCAAATTTAAAATTATAAATTAATAAAAAAAAATATATACAAAGCTCATTTAAATTTTAAACATATGCTAGTTTATAACTCAGCTCGAGCTCGAATACGTAAACGAGCAGCTCGAGCCACGCTCGAACATGAAAAAATTAAACGAAACAAGCTTGAACAAGGTTTTTGAAAGCTCGATTATGCTCGAGCTCAATTAATATTAATCAAGCTCAACTCGAACAGGCTACTACTCGGCTCAGGTCATTGACATCACTAACCTAAAGTGACAAAAAATACCCCTAACTTAAAAATTTAAACAAACATTATACTCTCTTAAATCTTACACGTCCTCCAAGAATACTTTACACATTATTTTTTCTCTCCCTTATTTTACCCTTAGAGCACCGGCAATGCTGGGCTTGCCCAAAATTTATTTCTCCTATCCTCATTCTTCAGCCTCATTTTCTCTTTATTTCACCTCATTTTTCACTAACTTTATTTTTTATCCTCCCCAAATCATTTATAACTATCTGCAATGCTAAGCTTGCCCAATTATCACTTTATTTTACTACCCCATTCATAAAATTTATATATTATATTGACACTAGTCAAATTTTGATTAACCAATAACTTAAAAAAATAAAAGTTATAAGTTGGGCACCTACCTTGAAAACAGGGGAGCCCAAAAAAAAGTTTTTTAGCAATGTTTAGGTAACTTACTGCCCTACGGGCTACGGCTACCAATGCGGCAATGCATATGCTCTTAAACATTCTTCTAAGTTCTAACATCACTTTAAGAAAAAAAAAAAAACTCTAGGGAATCCCACTAATTCATTTGTTGTAATTAAACTGATACAGATGGATTACAATCTAATTTGATTATTTTTTAAATTTTCTGGGTTTGCCGAGAAAAAATGGAGAAAAAAAAAACCAAGCTACTTGATGAATGGAAGAGGAGAGGTCATTTTCTATTTGAATGGATTTTTTAGCTTGAATGTTATTTGTTATTCCTTCCGTCCACAAATAAGTTCTCCATTTTGATCAAGATTGTGAGAGCTTTTTAGTCAAAATGGAGCACTTATTTGTGGATAAAGAGAGTAATTTGTTAGAGCATCCACCATGACAAGTTACAAATATCTCCTATATCACTTTTTTTTAGCTATAATGTTTTCAAGCTATAAGTATCCATATCAAATTACAAATCTTCTAACTTTGAAAACATTTTTTAGAACTTATTGAATGCCATAGTGAAAAAATAAGGCAAAAAAATAAAGGTTGGGCTCAAAACATTATAGCTCAACAAAGCTACAAGTTTCGTACAAGTTATTACAACCTCATTTCCTCTACAATAGTTGAGTTTGTAGTTTTAAATTTTGCACATTTGCAAGCTAGTCCTTCTAAACAACTATTGTGGATGGTCAACTTACAATACATTTGACACTATTTTTGCCTTTCTGTTGGATTTTCATTTTTTCACACATTACTTTTTGGAAAATGTTTAGCACTCTAAAATTTGATATTAGCACTGCAATTGTAAGAGCATAACTTATTATACTCTAATCACAATAGAAGTGTCAATATCAATCTAAGGAATGTCAATATCAGTATATCAATATCCCTTTATGTAGTCCTCAACAAATTTAGATAAATAGATTTTTTTTTTTTTTTTTTAAGGCAAAAGCTAACGAGCGCTCCGGGGGCGATAGATAAGTTAACTAAAAATGAAAATATTAAAATAAGGATTAATTACAACGGTTTATGCACGAATTTGGCATACATTTCAAGAGTAATACTATTTTAGGAAATATATTTAGTGTATATGTAACGCCTGGGGCGTCCCCTGTTAGCATGAATTTTTTTTTAATCTTGTAAAAAGATTAACAAAATGATGGTGAAATGTAGAAATAACTTTAATAATAAGTTCGGTTCAAATTAAATAAGTTTAATTAAGATTGTACAAAATGTGGCCCGGAGCAGCATTAATTAACCTGTTTTTGGCTTGGTCCGATCTAAAACCCTGTGAAAATTGGTCTTGGCATAGAGAAGAAAAAAAATTATTTTTCACCTACCATGCATATGCATGTTTTAATGGATAAGTTTAGGCAAATGTTTTAATGAAAAAAATTATTAACAGTCCAAGTGTTTTTGTTTAGGTAAATTTTACTGTAAAATTGATTGTGCCTGGCAAGTGGCAAGGTACAAATAAGGATGCAAGAGTACGACCCTTTTGTGAAGTGTTGCTTATCAGTTACGAGTACAAATACCTAGACAACGCGGTTATTTGCGTACGAGAACTGATAGGCGGCTAGGCGATATATGCAAATATCTCCTTTATTTTTTTTTTTTACTGGTTTACCTAATTATATTTATAGAAATCTATTACTTTCTTTGGCCTAATTGACATTGGAAATTATCTATAACGTAATTGATTAATAATTAACTTGTGATTATTTTAATGACTTTTTATGGTACTAGTTATCACTGTTCTACTACTTATATCTTAATATTTTATTTTAAATGCTTAATAGCCCACCATGCTTCGCATTAATAATTATAGATAGAGAGTTTTGACCGATACCTGAACTTAGTCGGCACTGGCACCTCCGGCGTTCCTAAGCTTCCGGCTTTACTGTGGTAGCTAACCACAACCTTGCTTCCCTTAGATCAGGCACATCACAGATCTAATATGTTTCCTACCTTATACCGTAGTCTCACTCTATAATATTTTGTGTTTAGATGATGATAGTTTAAGCAGAAAAATTAATCATATAAGATATAAGGTTCGAAAGGATAACGTTCCCTTCTAAAAAACTTTTATTAATTTAAGGAAATATTACAAACTTAAACACACAATGATTTCTAGAGATGTTTTGCTCTTATGAGATATGGAATCCCATTCTTTCTCTTAAGGCTTTCTTTCTCTAGATGACTTGAGTTTTTCTCTCTCTCTAAATTTTTCAAGCTCAAGTCTGCCCCTACTAAGCTTCTTAAGCTCTCTATTTATAAAGGGAGTATCCAAGCATTGGATTCCTTCTGACTGGTTACAAGACTTCGGCAACCAAATACCACACACTAAAAGTAAAAGCAAAAGTAAAAGTGAAATAAAAGACACTATTTTACAAAAGTAGTCATATGCTTATTTCTTGCTGGTCCTACTCCATTCTGATGTTGTACATCCCTTCATTTCCAACATTGGATTCCCAATTTCATGATCATCAGCATCTTCTTCCATGAAAATATCTCCAAAATATCTAGCTGCATAAGTTTCATCCCAAGTTAGAAAAGTGCCTAGCAGATAACCTTTTCCTTCTTCTGATAAGAATTTTCCAGCTTCAACTTCTTCTAAATAGTCATGGACGGATTTTGTATGAACTAACCCTTCTCTAAAATATGGTTGCATTTCTCCTGGTGCTATTACTGTGGTATTTCCATCATGGAATATTATAGGAGCTTCAATGGGATGTTCTGGACTCTTTTGCCTTTCCAAAGCTCGATTTATATATTGAGCAATATAGAAGAACCCAAATGCTCTTGCCTTTACTGGATTATCTACTCTTCGTTGCCTTCTACTTATTGGCTCTTGTACATATCGAACCTTTTGGTTTAGCATTATGAGATAATGGGGAGGATCAATCTTTCCTTCTCTGACCTCTATATTTGCACATTGTATTTCCATAGTTGTCCGGAGATCTTCTTTTCTGTAATCCTCAATCCTTTTAAATATATACTTCTGGAACTTGGTGAGATGCTCAAATAGGTAACTTCCTGGGAATGGTATAGAATGACATCCATGTATCATGCCATACTTCCAGGCCTGAAGATTAGCTCTAGCATACCCACAATCATGATAAATATGATTCACATCTATTACCATGGTTCCCACACCAGAATTTTTAACATAGCGTATGTGGCTTCCCCACATATCGAATATATCGTAGAACTTATAACTTCTGGTTACGACCTCAAAGTACCATGCTTTGAAATCATTAACTTTAATTTTATCAAGAATTATATTTTGTAGATCATAGTTAAGTTTTTGTAGGTTTTCTTGTATTTCTAACACAAGAAACCTTCGGACAGCTCTGTGGCATCCTTTGACTAATCCATCTCTGCATCTGTTTTTTGCTGATGCTATTAAGGCCTGCATCAAAGCCTTTGTGGTGGGTGACACCCTCACCAATTCTTCTTGTGTTTCTTTAATTAGAGTTTCCCATTCTACAACCAAGAGTCCCCTTGTCTCTGTAGAAGGTTGTTGTTTCATCTTCTTGTAAATTGGCTCCAGGTTGGATGATGATGTCATTGGCCAATTCTCTAGTTAGGCTATCAGCTAGAGAATTCTTTGATCCCTGTATATGTTCAACAGTAAAAGAAAATTGATTAAGCCATAACTGCCAACGCAGGAGCCTCCCTTGCGCTTGCATGTTGGATAAATTCTTTTTGACAAAACCCAAGATTCCTTTACAATCTGTCCTTACTAGGAATTGTTTAGGTGCTAGAAATATTAGGAACTTCTCTATTCCTCTTATTACTGCTAGGATTTCTTTCTGCATTGTTGGATAATTGCATTCAGCTTTGTTAAAGCTTCCACTATTATATCTGTAGAGTTTTTCTCCTTCTTTTATTTTTAAGACAACACTCCAATGCTCATTACTTGCATCCGTTTCTAATATTAATTCATCGTCATTAGTTGGTAATGTTAGAACAGACAGGTTTTTACATAACTTTTTCAGATTTTTTACATTCTTCGTATCTTCACTTGACCAGTTCCATACCTCTTCTTTTTTCAATTTTTGTTGTAATGGTTTCCTTAATAAAGCAAGATTTTTAATAAAATCAAAAGCATAAGTTAAGCATCCTAAAAGCCTTTCTAGTTGCTTTCTATCTTCTATATCATCAGGGAATTTTTCTATTTTTTCTAATATATGTTTTTGCAATATTATTTGTCCAGCTTTTATTTCTAATCCTAGAAATTCTATTTCTCGTTTAGCAAAAACACATTTATCTTTTCTAAGTATTATCCCATGATTAATGCATTTCTGAGTTACCGCTTTTAAATCATTTTTATGTTGTTCAAGACTTTTTGAGAATATTAATATATCATCTATGTATACTAGGCAACAGTGATTTAGTTCTTTGAAAATACTATCCATTCTTCTTTGGAATATCTGAGGTGCATTCTTTAGTCCAAATGGCATTACTAACCATTCGTAATGTCTCTGTGGGGCACTAAACGCTGTTAGTGGAATGCTTTCCTCTTCCATTTTAATTTGCCAATATCCACTTTTGCAATCCATTTTTGAAAACCATGTAGCTCCTTGGATTTTATTAAACAAAACAGTTTTGTTAGGAATATAATATCCATCAAATATAGTGTTATCATTTAGCCTTTTGTAATTAATTACCATCCGGGCTTTTCCTCTTTTTTCTTCCGAATGATTTCTTACCATAAACGCAGGGCTATTATGGGGACTATTACTGTTCCGAATCAGTTTCTTTTTTAATAATTCTTTGATCTGTTCATCGAATTCTTTTATATCTTGGTACGTGTAAACCATTTATTTTACCCTTATAATTTTATTAGGATCTGATAGTGCTATTTTGGCATAGGCTTTATCCCTTTCCCAATGTTGAAGTGGGTTAGTAGAATATAGTTTCTCGCATAATTTTTCTTGTTGTTTTATTATTTCTTCTTTTATAGTAGAATCATCTTGAGATATTCTTAATGCCACTTCCCTTTGTGCTGGGGTGACTTCATACTCATCACCACGTTGGCTGCGTTTGAATTCCATAGATTGATGTGTATAAGCTTTTGACAAATTTGTAACTAGGACTGAATGACCATTTATTGTAAACACTATGTGCTCTATTGTTTGAGTGCATGGCGAATATAGCCTTTGGAAATTATTTCCAATGATCATATCATGAGAAGGTTGAGTAGTTGCCCATAGTACTGAAATTATGCATTGAGTTCCACCAATTTTTATTGGTAAATTTTCAATTATGTCTGAATGCATCATAACGCTGTTATCTGCAATTTTTACTCTCATGGGAATTTTGGCTTTTTGCCAAAGATATTCAGGGAATAATGTTCTTTTCCAAAGCAAACTGAACATCCACTATCAACATAAGCACATAATTCATACTCCTTTTGTTCTTCTAAACAAATTTTTATAGGAACGTAAATGCTATTTGGATTTGTTTCTGTAATTTCATAGCTCATTTCCATTCTCATGTTCATCTCATCTTCGTAAATTGGTTCACTTACTGTTTTAGTGATATATCCTCTTATTTTTCGTTTTCCTATGCTTTGATCACTACTAGAGCTTGAACTAGATCCTAGATCTATACTTTGTCTAGGAGTTTCTTGTAGACTCTTTTTCTTCATGTTTATCTTTTCTATTAATCGTCTTAATTCTTCCTCATCCTCCTCAATGCTATTTGGGTCATATTTTTCAGTTTGGATAGGTTCTCTTATATTCCTAGATGAATTCAATCTACTCATGCTATTACTTCGAATACTTAAATTTCTTTGCATTCTTGGAAGTGGATTTACTCCGCTATGGAGGTTTCCAAGTTCGTCTATTACTAATTTACTTGATTTGTTGGCCACCATAGGGTTCATAAAAAATTCTTCCCATGTTTTTTCTATGACTGTGCCATTAGGATTTACTTTAATGGGATTTATTTTCTTTTTTGGTCCTCCACCTTGCTCATACTTTTCAGCATTCACTACTCTTTTTCTTTCGAAGGTATCTATGGTGTTTACCAATTTATATATTATCTTCCAATGAAGCCTTATAGGTCGAGTTCCTTTAAACATATCTTCTCCGATTGTTAATAACTTAATGGCTAAAAACCTATCTTTAAACGAGTTTTCTAAGCTAACATAATATTTAGGCTCGCAAATATAGCTTACCTTACCTTGGCTTAGATTGCACGTGATGCCACTAATTATTTGATCATAGAATTTTCTATGCCTGATTCACAAATGAAGCTTAAACATTTGATATCTTTACCAAAATCATGTAAAGGTTCTATGTAAACTTGTACAGCTCCAACACAAATATAACCATAGTTTCCTTTTTCACTATGTTCTTTAATCCGCTTCCAGTTTATGATGTTAAATTCAGCGGCTCTTTTTTTGCAATCTCCAATAACTATACTTCCTTCCATTTCTTCACAAACATATTTTGATCTTGTTTTAAAGAAAGACGTTTTGAATATTTTATCTTTTGTTATTTCAGGGAAATTCCATCCCTTTTCTTTCATTTGTTCCATTTCTTTGTCATCCATGGCATATTCAGCTTGCCTTAATTGGCCTATAGTCATTTTTTGTTCAATTTCATCTTCGTCATCTTCAAAACCTTCCTCGCTTTCCATCATATTATTAACTTCTTCTAATTCGTTTTCTTCATAAGAAGAACTTTCGATTTCTTCAATGTCGGTATCTTCTTCGATAATTTCTATTATGCCTTTATTATTACTTAATGCCAAGTCTAGAGCTTCATCTTCTGAGATTTCTATGTAATCCCAGCTTCCATTAATTTAAGGTTTGCTTTCTTACATTCGTTAGCATAATGTCCTATCTCCCCACAAGACCAACACTTGCAATTTCATTTCTTTTCTGGACAATATGTTGCTTTTCTAAAAATTAGTCTTGGTTTTTTATATTTATGCTTGTAATACTTCTTTTTATATTGTTCTCCTCTATTTTTATCAAATTTATTTCTCTTATAGTATTTTCTTTTATTATCAGATTTTCTATTACTATTACAACCATATTCATTAGGCATTTCCCAACATGTAAGGAATTGTTTCTTAAGTTGTTGTGTTCCAGCTACTTCCCTACATTTCTTTTCAATCCATTGCCTTAGAAATGTTATTCTTTTTCCCAAGCTATCTCCTGTACCATATTTTTCTTTCCATTCCTGATACCTTTCCATTATTTCTTCATTAATAGGACTTGGTAATTTATGGAAGAACATTTCTAGATTAGTATCATTTTCTCCAATTTTGTAATAGTATGTTTCAAATTCAGCAATGTAACTCTCGACAAATTTTAAATTACAAATCATTAAGTTACTTAACTTTCTCTGATATTCTAGTATTTTTTCACTTGGATCTGCTTTATAACCTACAAATTCTAGTTCTATGAAATGACATAGTTGTCTAAACATAGTAGTAGGTAATTCCAATTGTCTTAATTGCATTTTGGTATCTTCGTTTATTGCCTCATACCAGTCAACAACGCATCCATAGAAACTATGTTTTATGTAATTTAAGAAATTTTCCGAAGTCCATTCAGTATTTAAATTAATTACACTACTCATGCTTTTCTTCCATTGATCTAGGACTTCAACTCTATTTCTTACGCCATCTAGATTTAATTTGTATCCAGACTGACTTATAGGTTCTAGTGTTACTTCTTCTTGTTTTGAGGTTTTACTTGGCATAAATTTACAACTAAACCGAGTAGTCCTCCCTGGGACATATTTTGGTTTACTTGTTTCTCCTTGGAATTTCATTACTTGATTTTTCATAAAATTATTTTCTTCCGGACATACTTCCTCACCTATTTCATTTTTATCTACTATTTTACCCATTATGTTTTCCATTTTTTGTTGGATTATTTCTAATGGTATGTTCTCTAAATCATCCAGTTTTATTAATCCCATTTGTTGATATATATATCTTCTTCTACTGATACGTAGTTTGTTTCTTTAACCTCTTCTTTTGGGACTATTTGCGTCTCTACTATTTTAGTCATTATTTCATTTAATTTATAGGATCTTCTTCTAGGTCGAACATTCTCTGTAATTTTTCTAGACTATTATTGTTGTGAAGATTCTGGCTCATCCTTTTTAACTTGTTTATCTTTCTCAAGGTCAATTACGGTGAATTTCTTATTTTTATTTAAGTTTTGAAATGGATAACTATATTTATACGGAGTAGCTTTAGTAGGAGTTTTATCTCGTTGAGCACGTTGATGTCTAATTTCGTGAATCAAGGCTAATTTTATTTGTTTAACCTCGTCCTTAAGTTCCTTGATTTCCTTTTTAAATTCTTCTGTAAAAGTAGAAATTTTTCTATCAAGATTAGTGCAAGTACAAGAAGTGCCCTCTACTTCTACCTTTAGATCACTAATTTGATCTACAATATAATTTAGTATAGCTTCTGTAGCAGTGCTACCTTCAGGTAAATGAGATAAATGTGGACAGTGGGTTCCTTACACTCTGGGAGAGGGGGAGCCCTTGAGCGAAATGACATTAACTAGTTGATAATACTTAATTAAATGTTAATTAATCTACTAATTATAACTCTAATTATAATTAATTTTTTAACGTGGCTCTGATACCAAGTAATGGGAAGTAGTTGATTTTGCTAATTATAAGAAATATTAAGATTAAATTTATAATTAAACAAAGGATATAAATAGGCAAAGGGTATTTTGGTAATTAAAAGTTAGTTTTATTTTGTTGAGTTATAGTAATATAGTGTATATATCTCCTATCCCCTTATCAATTCTCATTTGCTTACCTACTCTCCACAAACTAGAGCTGATAATTGGTAGGATTGAGTTCAAGTTTACCCATATACATATTTATAAACATATTGAAATCTCAAACTCAAACCCAACCTAATCTTAAAATAAATTGGTCGACCTAATAACCCGTTTAATAGGACTATCGTCTTTTAATTAGCATCAAATAAAGGTATGCCATCACATGACTATAGTGTTGTATAGGCCATAATAATAACATACAATAGTTATACAATTATAAGCCACATTATTCAGATAATTTACATATAACATTCAATAAATAATAACTAACAAATTTTTTAGTTCTAATGTTCAAAATGGAAACATTAATTTTTAGATGCTAGAACCACCTACATATGACGCAAAACAACCACAGTACCATGAAACAAAACAAAAGGTGAAAAAGTGATTGATATCTTAAGTTAATATGTCGATTCAAGTTGAACCAAATTTGATTGCAATGTATTTATTAAATGGGATAGGCCAGTTGAAATCAAGTTCGATTGGGTTCGGGTTGTGTATGGGGGCCTATCGGTACACCGGCGGGTCCATCCTGCTGACTTCCCTGCCAAGATGTCAACCGCCAGCACCTAGCGGTGCCGACTCCCAGAGGTTATGATCGCCAACCCATGACTGACACCGGTAATGCCATCCTAATGTTGTCGGACCTGGGAGCTGCCAGCCCTAACTGGCGGCAGCTAGAAGCCAAAGGAAATCTTTTGGTTGTGGGCCACAGTACCCCACGTGGTGACCATTTAGGACACCACTCAAGTACACACGCCCCACTCACTAACAAACTAACTAACTCAACCTATGAAAGACTTACATGTGGCGACCCACTCAGAATTATAACTAACTCTGAGCACATGATTTACGTGTCCAGTCCCAATGGGACACGTGTCCTTGCCAGCCTTAAGACAGGCCGGCAAGGTATTAAACCATCCTCTATAAATAGGGGATGATCTCACCATTAAAAGGTACACATTCCTTGACTCACAAACTCTTTCTCTCTCTTGAATTGAATCCCCTTATTGACTTAAGCATCGGAGGGTCTTTCCCCGAAAACACCCCGGGGTTAGCTCATCGTTTGTTCATTTGTGTAGGTAACCACCACACAAAACACCAGGGATCACCACCGCTTTCAGAGGCGCTAAGACTTGTCGAAACAAGTTGAATTATTGGGTTGAATAAGGTTTTGTCACATCTACCAAAAAGGCAAAAACCAAGTTCATTTTTTTTTATATAAATAAATACAAGGGTAAGGGTACATGTGGCTACATATTTTATTTTTTTTATAATATTCAATCAAAATTTAACATTCGGAGACCATTAACCGTCTCAAAGCCAGGGCCGTCTATTAGCATGTTCTGCTTGAGCGACCGCTCAGGCTCTTTTTTGTGGGGCCCACATTTTTTATATGTAGTACAATAATATTAAAAAAAAGAAATAAACGGAAAAGCAGTTGAGTCCGTGAATTTCGTAAACTTGTGACTATTCATCTTCTTCCTCATATTATCACAATACTTCAAGTTTCAACAATATTTTTTTTCCTTAATTTTCTCCAATCGGCAATCTTCCCTCAATTATTTCCTAATTACTCTCCTAAATCCTAATTTCCATAATATGACTCTTAGACTTCTTCCTTCAACGTTCATAATTTTTTTCCATATATTTCCCCCAATTAAACCCACAATTAAATTAAATTATATTCTCTAATTCTCTTCCTCTCATCTCAAACAATAATGGTGGTCGGTATATGGTGATCGCCCTGATCGGAGAAAATCAGAAAAAATAATCAGGTTCTATTGCTCCTATTTAACTTGTATACAATTGAATTATATAAAAATAACTCCTACATTTTTTTTTTAATTATGATGCATAAAAAAAAGTATGAATCGGGTTGTAAAAAACTCAAAAAGAAAAAACAGAGAGAAGCCCTAATTCGATTTGAAAGAGGAGCAATTGATAAATTTTTTGCTAAAAAATCAGATTGCTCTAATAGTAATGTCTCCATTATTTAGGGCCCTAATTTTATTTTCGCTCCGGGCCCCAAAAAAGCACGAGACGTCACTGCTCAAAGCGTTGCTTAAGATGATCCCACAACTGCTTCGCATCTCTATATTTTGTAAGGATGCCCTTTACTTCGGGATTGATCATATTCATGATCCAAGATACAAGCATGGCATTGATCGACATGATCGTGTTCCAGTCAGACTGTGCACGGCTCTATTTTTTGTAGCGGTTGTTCGCTGTTACTCGTGATTGCCATGGCTGTTTAAGGGTGTTCAGTTACCAGGCTTATGCACAATTTACATGTGAGGGGAGTGTTAAGCTCATGTAAAAGTTCACATATGAATGTGAAAAGAGTTTGAAATTGAGGGGAGTATTGAGAATAAATTCAACATTGAAAAAATAATAAAGTTGTTTCTATTTCTATTATATAAGTCAAGGGGAGCCATGGTGTCTCCCCTAGAAAAGCTTAAACTACCCTTCAAAAAAATTCTAAATACTCAAACTATATAATATTAACTAAAAAGGAAAGTTTTGTATTTTTTAAAATGAAATATTACAAAATATATAATTCAAAAAAATAAAACACAAACACCAAAATTTATATTTTTAAATTCTCTACAATTAGATACCCATATTGATATATTTTTCACACAAAATTATATTTAAAATTTGATCAGATATAGTATAATGGATGAAATTAAATTTTATTCAATTAAGCAATCATAATCTTATTTTCAACAAGCTCATAAATAATGTATATAAACATTATATAAGATACTCATACATTATTAAAGCACGCATAGCGTGTATATAAGGTTAGTTTTATATAGCTAAAGTTTACTCCCCTTATTATCATATAGTTTTGACGTAGAACCTCATTTGTTTTGTAAAATAGGCTTGCACTCCCATAATGGACACGGCCGGACCCGTTTGTCAAAGATTCTCTAATAAAAACACCTAGATAAGACCATTATTCAATAAACTGAAATTGTATATATTGAATTAAAATTAAAGTTTTAACTAAAATTAAATTAATTCAACGAATATTTTTTGATGTAGAACTAGTATACAATTATTTCTCTACATTCTCCCGGTTTCATAACAAAGTAATATTTTTTTTTTTTAATTTTCTGAAAATAGAATTAACATATTTGTTAATGGATACTCATACGGAATTTATGAAACAAAAAGGGGGTGCTTACTTTTATACATAACATAGAAACTCCATATACGATACAATTCATTTTTAATTATTTTCTTTCCATATATTAAGTTATTTAAAAAAGATTTAATTTCCATGTATAAGCTCTGTAATTTAGGAAAATTTCAAATCAAATATTGAATAAACGTAAGGCTCACCGACCTAGGCACTCTTATTTATTGGTAATTTGCCATAATTCTGTCACAAACTTAGAGCATTAGACAGTGGGCAGCAAATAGGCCAGCGAATTCAAAGCCTCAAACTCAAGGTACCCTTTTTTTTTTAATTTTTTATTTTATTTTCCTTCCTCTGTTTCTCCTTTTCGTTTGTTTTGTTTTGTTTTTCCATTGCTCTCCGTTTTGTTTCTGTCAATTATTGCATGCCGTATAGTGTAGTTGAGATTGATTTTGGTTGTGTTATTTTCTTTGTGAATTTTTTGTTACAAACTGGACTGGTGCGTTTAATGTTTTTTTGTGTATCCACCTTGTTCACCCTTCTGGGCTAATCCGGATTCGGAGTGCGTCATGGGGTTAAGGTTTTAAACTCCTCCCAACATGTTTGTGGGGGATCGAACCGTGGTTCTCCTTACCAAATCTAGCCCCTGACACTACTAGACCAAGACAACGTTGGTATTGCTTCGTTTAATGTGCATGTATGTATATATATTGTTTTTCTTCAAAGTTCAATGCGCTAGCCGCTGTGATCGGCTGTTGATTGTTGGTTTTTGGTTGGTTATAGTGGCTTGTTTGACTGCCTTGAAGTATTAATCGTATGTTTAAGCTATTTATTTAGAATAATGTTTGGTAAAAGTTAATTGTTACCATTGGCTGTTTATTAGAGAATTTGTGTGTCAACAATTCAAAAGCAAAAAAAAACTGCTCTTGACAGCTTTTTTATTTTGGCTTAAAAGACAGCTTTTCAACCAACCAAAAAAGTCATTAAACAAACATATTTTTTTTTTATTATTGTTTGACCCTATTAAAAAGACAGAAGCGAGTTAAAATGCCAGTTTCCAAACAAAGCTATGTCTGAAATTGTAAATATGTAATGATATCATTAGTACTCGGTATTTTTTTTTAAAAAAAAACTTACGGCTCGTTTGGTAGCCGGTTATAAATCATGGTAATGGGAATGAATTTATAACTAAATTTGGAAGAGAAATCAAAATCTATTCCCATGGTCGTGCTACCTTAGCTCCAATTTATCTAATTTTCTTCACAAATATCCAATCCCCATCAAATATCACCCTCGCTTCCTAATGGTAATGTTTGAGAATAAAAATCAAAAGAAAATTGAAGCTTGGGAATGAAAATATATTTTCTATGGAGATTATAAGGTTTTTCCTTAACAAAATTACACTATAAATTTATTGTTATTACCACAATTTATTACTAACAACCAAACGGACCGTTAATTTTTTTTTGTTCTTTTATTTCCCAGCTAGCAGTACATATGTCTTCCTCATCAACACCAAAAGTGTCGGATTTGATTCAGAACAAGTTGGAGAATGAAGATAAAAAAAAGGATGAGATAATATCCGAGGACGCTACAGACGCACAAGACAAGGAAGAGAAGAGTTGCGGGGTTTGCATACTCGATTTAATATTCGAATCGGGTGTGTGTGGCAGTGTGGGAAGGAAGTGAAAGCCCGAAACAAATGTGTAGATGCAGCTGGTGAAAACATTCAAGAATTGAAAAAATGCTTGGAATTAGATGCAACTATGTCGAAATGCATCGAAGCTAATTTAAATTCCCCTATTTTGCAAGCACTACTCAAGGATGCCAATAATCAAGACCGAAAAAGCAACGACAATGCCCAAATCACTGCTCAACAAGGGATCAAAGACACTAATTAAATAATTATTAAGGAATTTAATCCTTATTATTATTATTATATGGTTATGTTTAACTTTTTTTTAAGTATATATATAGGCTAATTAACCCTAATTCTCTAATTTTAGCCACGGCAAGGCAATAGGTAATTTGTAATTTCATGTTCAATTGTTCTTATTAGTGAGTGAATACTATAATTAGTTGGCTTATTGTGATTTTGTTGTTTAATTTTGTTCAATTATTTTGGGTGATGCAATAGTAATGGTCAATAATTAATGCCTTTATTTATTTGTTTGATTACCATGGATTTAATACTAAGGGTGTATTCTCCTTATGAGTTTATAATCTCAAATTCAATATAATCCAATTCATTCTTATTACTTCAATCTATTCTAAAGCAATGTAAGATCCTGTTTGATTCCTCTCGATGTGTATCTTCTGAATATATACTCCCTCTGTCCCAATTTACTTGCTACATTCTTTTTTTCACACCTCCCAAGACACAACTTTAAATAAAAATATCTTTAATTATATATAATAAAAAATTATAAAAATTATATATTTGAAAAGTACATGTTGGGACGAATTAAACTAGATACATTGTGACTATGTTTTTTCTTACGTATATTGAATTAAATAAAGTCAAAGTTCACATGTGAACAGTGCCCAAAGTTAAACTGGGGCAAGTAAATTGGGACAGAGGGAGTATTTTTTTTTTTTTGTTATATATAGTTCAAGATATTAATAATTAAAATTATTCAATCTAATCTAATCTAATTTTGCGAAGAGAACAAACCTAAATAAATAGTGTCACCGGTTAAAGTGAAGCAATTAATATGGGACAAAGTGAGTATATATTCTATATACTAATATCATGTCTTTGAAAGTTGAAATCATTAGCTTAGGGGTAGATTTTGTTATGCGAAAGGCCCAAAAGAGTGTTAGTGACCACTTTTGACAAGTTAACCAAAGCTAAAGAAAACTTACCTACTTTAACAAGCAAAGGCATGACTACACTGACGAGGCCCATCTTGTAAAAATACTTGGCCGTAAAACCTCATTATTTGAACTAGTCGATCGCCCCCAACTCCCAAGCGAATATTTCAAAGTTCCATAGTCCATACTCCATACCCATGGCCATGACTACATGAGTCCATGAGTCCCATGACAATTCTTAACTGTCAATTCAGGTCAACAGTTCAGTTTTGGTTTTAACCAATCAGTTTCGGTCATTTTCAGTTCAATTAATTTTAGATAATTTTTTTCAGATTAGTTCAGTTTCAGTTAATTGTTCAGTATAACCAATCAGTTAAAAATTTGAACGGGTGCAATTCAGTTTAGTTCAAAATGTCGACATATTTCAATTTTTTCCAGATATAACGTTATGGTTGGTCTTCGGTTTTACCCGTACGATTTCAATTGTTGTCAGTTCATTGTGAATGGTTGATATAATAGTTCCAATTGTATTCAGTTTGCGTTATGGTTAAATCCGGTTCTATCCGTACGATTTCAGCTATTATCAGTTAATTGTAAATGATTATATTAAGTTACATTATGGTCATTTTCAGTTTTGTAAGGACATTTTTAACGGGTTTGATTAAGGTAGATATCGAGTAATAATGATTTTATCCGAGTTTTCTTGCGTTTCCCCCCCAAATATTATGGTCGGATCGTATTCGGTTTAGCCGTTGAAGTGTTTTGCCTTACAACGGGTTAATTTATTTGTTTATTTGGTTAAGGTGCACGTTAATGTTATTTATTATGTTTCAATTTTTATATAAATCAATTTATCCTTGTACTAATATTAGGTGTAAATCTGTAAGCGTGTATATATCGAGTATTAATATAAAGTGTAAATGATAGTCAAGATGATGATGGGTGATACTGAATTGACGATAACAACGATCATAACAATAATGATAACAATTAACAACAACAACAATGAATTGATGATGATAGCGATGATGATGGTGATTGATCTAATATACATGAATAATATAATGAGAATAATAGTAGTAAAAATATCGAGAACAAGAACAATAATAAGATTTGACCCTATTTTTAATCTAATACAAAGTTAATAATATGTGATATGCGTAAGAGAGTTTATGTGTTGTATTGGTTCAGTTTCGTTTCTGTGCAGTATTGGTTCAGTTTCTAAACAGTTCGGATAATATTGTATCATTTTTTGATTCAGTTTAGTAATATTCAAATTAAATTAGTTTCAAGTCATTTTTAGTTTTAGTTAGATCCAGTTATCATCTTTTCAGTTCAGTTTCAGTTAGCTTCATTTATCCTCTTTTCAGTTCAGTTTCAGTTCAGTTAAGTTAATTTCAGATACTTGATTTTCAATTCAGTTTCAGTTTAGTTATTTTCAGATATTTAGTAGTTAACTTCAGTTTCAGGTGGTTTCAGATTCAGTTCAGTTCAGTTCGATATTTTTCAATTGCATTTCAGTTATCAGTTAATTCAGTTCAGTTCACTTTCTGTTTCAGGTAATTTCAGGTCGACCCAAAACATTTCAGTTTCAGTTAGTTCAGTTCAGCTAAATCAGTTTTGACCCAATCTGACAGCGCTGATAAGAATTTCTAAGTAAATTTGTTTTTAAGGGCACCAACAACATTGGACTTGTCTAAAATTTCTATCTTCTATCTCATTTTTTTCATCTCATTTTCTCTTACTTCCCCCTCATATTCCATTAACTTTATTTCTTATCTTCTCAATTCATTATAGTTTCTTACAATGTAGTGTTTGCTCAATTAATTTTTCTTTATACTTTTTATATAGTTCACCTATGCCTACCTATGTCAAACACTCATTTGCTTGGAAAAATTGGAAAGATGCGTAGGAAACTGTTTTTCCCCAATATTTGGGGCAATCTTCCACATTGTTGGAGTTGCTCAAATAAAGGAAAAAAGTGAAATTATTGGACAACTTTTACCCAATGTTGTGGTTGCTCTAAGAAAGTTATGTGCTTTGGAATGTGTTGCTCACTGGTTCCGATCAATGCCTAGCTTAAAGCGAGTATGTTCTCTTCAATTTATACAAGTCGATATGACATGATCTTATATTGTGATTTGATGAGATCTTACTAAATCTAATTTAACCTAATGAAATAAGATCTCCCGTAAATTAAAGAAAACACATCATTAGGGTGTGTTATTGACATTTTAGTAGATCTGATCTAAGTGAAACTTATTAGACCTAATCGAACTTGACTTAATCTGATTGAAACTTATTAGACCTAACCCAACTTGATCTTATCTAACTGACACATGTTAATTCTTGTGTGAAATGTCCTCTTTATTCCTCACTAAATAGCATACCCAACATTTTTTCAAACATTTCTTTTAAAAAAATTCAACTCCCCCAATATCCTTTTCATCGATTATTTTTATCATTAATTCATTAGGTCTCTTCATTCATTTTTCATCTTTCTCATCATCGTCCCTCCCTCGGCCAAAGGTGAACAACGGCTCAAGGCCTCCCTTTGGGGCCACCTCTTTGGAAAAAATCCAAAAATAAATAAATTATAAAAAAAATCTCTATTATATAAGTCAAGGGAGGAGCTATGGTGTCCCCCTGGAAAATTAAGTCTTTGTTGCCCCTCAATATTTTTCAAAAATTTAATTTGCATCACTCTAACCTATTATGGAAAGTTATTATAATTTTTCAACTTTTTAAAATGAAAATATTACAAAGTATAAAATTCGTAAAAATAAAATAAAAATACCAAAATTCATATTTTTGAATTCTCTATAAATTGATATCCATATTGATATAGTTTGTCACATAAAAATCTTACCTGTCAATTATCGTGGAAATTTGATAGTCGATAGAAAATAATAAAAAAATCCTTTTGTTTTTTGTTCATTGTTGTGGGATGGACTGATGAAAAGAAAAAAGTTTATTATGATTATGTGAATTAGTGTTGATTTTTTTTAAAATAATTTTTTAAACAAACAACTGAAACATTTTTTTTTTTGTTTATATAAATTGAAAGATAAAAAGATCATCGCACACAAAGCGTGCATAGAAGGCTAGTATCATATAAAGGAACAACGAATAGATATGGGTGTTAGGCTCTGCTCTTTAGGACTGATCTGATCTGATCTGATTTGTTTTGAGTTTGTCTGATCTGATTTGAGTTTTTCTGATTTATTTTTATTTTATTTTTATTAGGGACAAAAATTTAATGAGCCCAAAGCCTCAAGCTCATTTCATTTCACCTCTTCAGTATTTTACTTTTCATTCTTTTCAAACCCTTCATTCAATCTGACTCCAAAACCATCACCGAAAAAGTCGACCGAATAATCACCGTCGGAAAAGTCATTCCAAAAACCGTCGTCGGATAAGTCATCCCGAAAATCGTCGCCGAAAAACGCGGCCTGCAAATCGTCGCCGGAAAAGTCGGCCAAATAATCACCGCCGAAAAAAGTCAGTCCGAAACCGTTGTCGGAAAAGTCGTCCTGAAAATCGTCGCCGAAAAACTCGGCTTGAAAATCGTAGCCGGAAAAGTCAGTCGAATAACCACCGCCGGAAAAGTCGACCGAATAATCATCGCCAGAAAAGTCATTCCGAAAATCGTCGTCGGAAAAGTCGTCCCGAAAATCGTCGCCGAAAAACTCGGTTTGAAAATCGTCGCTGAAAAAGTCGGTCGAATAATCACTGCCGGAAAAGTCGACCGGATATTCATCGCCGAAAAAGTCATTCCGAAAACCGTTGTCGGAAAAGTCGTCCCGAAAATTGTCGTCGAAAAAGTCGACCGAATAATCAACGTTGAAATAGTCAGTTCGAAAACCTTCGTCGGAAAATGTCGAGCGGAAAAACAATGCTCGAAATAATAATAATAATAATAATAATAAATCAAATAATAATAATAATAATAATAATAATAATAATAATAAAGAGTAATAATGTCTGATCTGATCTGATTTGACTAAGTCTGATCTGATCTGATTACTGTAGCTTTTAAGTCCAAAAGAACAGGCCTTAAATTTTTTACCCCTTAAGTAATCTCTTCATATTCAAGTAATTCAACCTTTGTATTCCACTTAATGTATTGTATTTTCCTCTTTTTTTGGCAATAGGTATTTTCCTCTCTCAATTCACATATCTAGCTATAAGATTATGACTCCTAATATCTCTATACTAACACTAATGCTTTTCTCTCACTTACCTTTTCCAATATATGAATACGGAGTATGATTGACTGAATTGTAAAAATTTGATTTATGAACTTGGTTGTAGGAATGCTACGAAAGACAAAATTTTAAGATGACTATGATGCAATTCTTAATTTTAGCATACTTTTAAGTACATACTTTGTATAAGTTTTGCATAGCATATACTCCATCTGTTTTGCAATGTTTTGTGGACTTTTCTGTAATATTTTGTACTCTTTTCCATTTGGACTATTTTGCGCTCTTTTCCATTTGGACGTTCTGTGATGTTGAGTGCATTATATTTTATTCTATCTTGGTACACTCTCTTACTCCAATCCATTTTTTCTTAGGTTATAATGGCAATTTTAGTATTGCCCTCATGTTGCCCGCCTTGTAACCCCGTTGTATTAGGTTTCAAAGCCAATTTTAGATGTTTTGCCCTTTTTGATTCACTTCAAAAAGGGCAAACAAAATTGCTTTCATTGAACATCAACAAAGGCAATACATTTTGCTTTCCTTGATTTAAACACTTTATTTATTGTCAAATAGGGCAAAGTTTCAAAAGTCTAAGGGGCAAAATAATCATATTGTCTTCATTGTTAATATCAATAAGTGCAAAAATAATTGCCCTTGTATGCATCATTAAGTAAAACAATACTCATATTGCCCTCTTTAATCATGATAAGTTGCCCTCGTTGTGTGAATTTTTTGTAGTGACTGTCAATTACTCATCTAAACTCCGAGTGGAGTATGCCTATAAAAATTGTGTCAGATAACTATTTTAGTGACTTTCAATTAATGATGGATTGGCTAAGTAGGGGTTAGAAGTAATTTTAGTCCCTTCTTGGTAACCGAACTTGAATAGCCTTTTGATATGATTTTTGGGCCAAATTAAATCTTAGCTTATCCTGAAATTGGGCCTATGACCCAATACTCTCTCACTTGGCCGGCCCCTTTGTTTATGGCCAAGGGATTTTGGTTCTTTTATTTTGTTTTGGGTCAATGGGTTAAGTGAGCCCATAATGATTTACCTAAGTTAAAAATCCTACTTTTAATTAGTAAAACTACCCCTAACCATTTCTACTAAGTCTCCCTAATTTTCTCCCATTTGAACCCATCAACCCTACTTTCTCTCCTGATGCACGCCCCCCCCCCCCCTATGTTGTTTTATTTATTTATTTATTTTTATTTCTTTTGTTCCTTATATTATAAATAGGGAACAACCTTTAACCTAATTTTTTTTACATACTTTTCCATACTACTAAAAACTCAAAAACCCTAATGTTTGCTCTTATTTGTCCGTGTATTTTCCATTCCTAAAGGGGAAATTTTTCTTGGGATTTTCTTGCGATTCAGGTAACTAGACTTTTCCTCTTGAATTTGGTTTAGCTAATTATATAATTAATTAGGATTAAATCATGAAAACCGTTAGGTTTAGTATCATGTTCACCTAGTAAATTGTCGAACCATATGATGAATTATTATGTAATTTTTCTTGATTATTTTATGTAATTTCTATGAAATCTTGAATCATGTTTTCGTATAGATTTATGCGTGTACTAGGAGTATTAAAGGTTGAATTTTTATTTTATTTCTTGATCAAATCTTGTTATTTCTTGATGAATTTTTCGTGGGAGTTTCTTTACTGTTTGATTATTAATCAAGATTTATTTCGTGGCAAAATTCGTCCTTTTATTGCTTATAATAATTTAATCTTTCAAACCGGTAAAACTGTCCAGATTTAGTTTACGAATTTATCAAGATACTTAATCAATTCGGATGGCTACGAAAATTTAGGTGGAAGTTACTAATAGTGTTTTACCGATTTTGTTAAATTTTCGTAATTTTTAAAGTTCGTTTTCTATGGAAGAAAAATCGGAAACTGATTACAGCCTAATCTGATTTGTTAGTTATAAAATCCCTTAAAAATAATAAATGACGTTATTTTTCGATGAAATTTATGTACGTTAAACCTTGAACCCATATTTAACTTCCATTAAAATTTCCAGATTATTCGAGACCTTTAAATGGTTGATCTTAATTTAATTCTTTAAAATCAGATTGTGTAAAATAGTGTGATTAAATTATTAAGACACTTTTAAAGTATATCTTGTCGAATTCCTTGTTCAGATTATGATTCTTTATGACTTTCTTGATTTAATTTTTACTAAGTGAATAAGTTTTTGAATTAAATTGTTTATATGATTAATTGAATATTTAAATGATTTATTTAATTGTTATATGATTATTTAATGAATTTATTCTAATTATTATTTTGTTATTAGAATTTTCGAGTGTCCCTATTAAGTTAGGATCAGTTTTAATTTAATTTTTGACTTATAATAACATTAGAATAATTTTAGGAATTATTGTTATTATTATTATTATTATTATAATTAATATAATTAAAGGGGACAGTAGGGATAAGTTGCAATATGAAGGGAAGGGTATAATATGATAATAAGTAGTAGTCTCAAGATGGCCTTTAGAAAAGACTTAAAAGAAATAGTGGTCTCACGATGGCCTTTAGAAAAGATAGTATGTATTACGGACACCCCTTTGGTGATACACGAGTCATCAATCGGGTTAAGTCGTTGCCACTGCCAGACTGCGGTATCTGCGCAGTTCTTGATTCTAGAATATGTAGTCGTCTAAGTAGTAGTACATGAGCTGCTATTTAGGGGTTATGGCCATAGCTTAGGCTTAGTTCTTGCAAAGGAGGGCTACGGGTTGAATACACGAGTTCACCCCGCATGTTTTAGGAAAGTTGTGGTGCAAACGGGATCCACAACGAGCTATAAAGACCGGTCCAATAATATGATTTGATAAGATAAGATGTTTATGATATGAAACGAAGTGATATGATAAGATAAGATATGCACTTTATGGAAGATTGATTGTATGTACGTATTATGTGATATTTTTGAATATATATATGTATTAGGTTATAGTATTAAGTCTTCCGCTGCATACGTCTGGTAAGTCTGTATTATATATATTTGTATTTCTGAGTGATCGTATGATGTATGTACTCGTATATGTATATTGTATGTATTTGTATTTGTATGCTGTACGTATTTGTATTCGTATGTTGTACGTATTTGTATCTGTATTGTATATGTATATTGTATGTATTCTAACCGTATTCTGCAGGTATTGTATACGTGTTTGTATACGTAATATTGGTATGTATTTTGTACGTATTTTTATACGTATCTTTCTATGTATTTTTATACGTATTTTTGTACGCATTTCGTATGTATCTTTTGAACGTATTTTCATGTAGTTGATATGGGTTTTCATGGTTGATTTTATGATATTAAGTGGTTAGCGGTCCCTCATTTAAGTGGGACAGCCTAGTTACTCGCCACTGACGGTGGACCCCCCCCATTTCCAGGTGAAGACGCAGAGACGTAAGTGGGCTTGCGGTGGTTCGGGATGTCTGTTTTGTTTGAGCGATAGAGAACCCATAGTTTAGCTTATGTCATTTTATTCTTTATCTATTAAGTATTTATCCCAGCCTGTTGGGATTGAACAATATTTCAGTATGTATTTTGGAGTTTGTCTTTGGATTTTGAGACTAGTAGTTATTTCTTCATTTAATAAAAGAGCAATTAGACTTAAAATATGGTTAATTATGTTATGTTTATGTTTGGTAATGATCCGATTGTCGATTTCCTTCGTCAATCGACAGTCCTTATAAGTCGGGTCGTTACAAAGTTCTAACTAAAAAACGGGGCTCCTTGTTGTTGATATATTGAATTAAATTTAAATGAATACAAATACTTCAGCTGTTTCTTTTTACTTGCAACAAACTGTTTTGCATGCATTAATTTTAAGGAAGAGATTTGAGAGTATAAACTGTTATGCAAAAGTGTTTGTTGCAAATAAAAAACAGAGGTAGTAATATTTTTTAAGCATGTACATAACACATGTTTTAGTCTAGGGGTGATTATCAAGCGAGTCGAGCCCGAACTCTGCTTAGCTCGGCTCGTGTTCATTTAAATTTAGTCGAACTCGAGTCGAGCTCGAACTTTGACGAGCCGAGCCATAATCGAGCCAAGCTTTGACCAATCGTTGACCGAGCTCTTATCGAACTGTTCACGAACAGTTTCACCCAATATTATTCTTAGTTTATATGTGTTCTCTATTATAATTTTTTTGAAGATGTTTGTTTTTTTGTTAATATTTAAAAATAAGACTATTAATTTATTCATATATATAATATCTATAATAAATAAATTTATTTATCTAAAATAATATATTATTTACATATATAAAAAGTTAATCGAGCCTGTTCACGAGCTTTTCGAGCTGGGCTTGGCACAACTTAAGCTTGACTCGTTAACGTCTCGAGCCGAACTCAAACTTGAACCGAGCTAAAATGAGCCGAGGCAGAACTGATCGCGAACCAGTCGAGGTTATTATCACCCCTTTTAGTCTAATGACTATAATCACCCTAATGAAAGCGGATTATTTTTTAAGATTTTCCTTCCAAATTTTGCTTTAGCAACGGCTCATAAATTGATAATGACGTTGGGAACAACGGATGAATAGCCTATCAGCATTTTGGCCTTTACAGCAAATGGCAACATCTTTTTGAGCATTTAAGTAATACACCCATGGCCCATTATGTAGTTGTTTAATCGACAACTTTTGATTTGTAATTTCTATCTTCATACGACTATACGTCTATACGAGTAAAAGAATAGTCAATGCCTCAGCAAACCCTTTTGTTTTTTCAAGTTAGTGCATTGGTGCTACCTATAGATTCTATTTCATGAGTACTATGGTGACAAATCCAAAGGATATAAAGTTATCTCTAACACATAATGTAGAAAATATTTTGCGGCTTGAAAGCTTGGCCAGTTCCTTTGATTGATCAAGTATTTATAATACAAAGGTAACTCTAAAAGATTAGTCAAAGCCTACAAATAAGGAGAGAATAATTCTAACAATAATATTCTAAAGATAAGGCAACAATATTGGAAAAGTAGTTTCCAATATTCCTAACACCCTCCCTCAAGTTGGAGCATGGGAAGGAAAAATGCCCAACTTGCACAAAAGAGAATCAAACTGGGATTTGCCAAGAGCCTTGGTGAATATATCGACAAGTTTTGCCCGAGTCGAAACATAAGAGGGAGTAATTAGAGCTTCATTTATTGCATCACGAACAAAATGACAATCAACCTCGATGTGCTTTGTTCGTTCATGGAAAACAGGATTCTTGGCAATATATTGAGCAGACTGACTGTCACAAAATAATTGAATAGCTTTGGGATGATGCACTCCCAAGCTCAAAAGCAGACCTTTTAACCACTTTAGTTCACAAGTAATAGCAGCCATGGAGCGATACTCGGCTTTTGCAGAACTACGGGAAACTGTATTTTGCTTTTTAGTTTTCCATGATATAGGAGAATGACCAAGAAAAACAAGCCATCCAGTCAAAGATTTACGTGTAAGGGGACACGCGGCCCAATCAAAAGCACACCAACCTTCCAGAGTTAAGTCACTGTCGGACCGTAATAAGATGCCTTGTCCGGGAGTACCTTTCAAGTACCGTACAACCCGCAATGCTGCTTCCCCGTGCTCAGTCCTAGGTTCGTGCATGAACTGAGAAAGAATATGGACAGAGTAGGCCAAATCTGGTCCAGTGACTGCAAGATAAATTAATCTGCCAACAAGTCGCCGATATGGCTCGGGATCACCTAGTAACTTACCGCTAGCCAAACTAAGCTTATGATTTTGCTCAATCGGAAAGCCAACAGGTTTGGAACCTAATAATCCTGCTTCAGAGTTGATATCAAGAGTATACTTTCTTTGACAGAGAAACACACCGGAAGAACTACGAGCGACCTCTATGCCCAAAAAATACTTCAAGGTACCAAGATCTTTCATATGGAAACAATCATTAAGATAAGCTTTAAAAGCCCGTAAAGCAGCGGAATCATTTCCAGAAATGATAAGATCATCAACATACACAAGGACATTAATTTGCACTGAACGACCAGTATAAGTGAATAAGGAATAATCAGAATAAGACTGTAGAAAACCATAGTCTTTCAAGGCATTAACAAGCTTGACAAACCAACATCTAGGGGCTTGTTTTAATCCATACAAAGATTTACGAAGCCGACATACCTTATGTGGAGAAGAAGAATCAAACCCTGGAGGAAGTTTCATGTATACTTCCTCATTAAGATCGCCATGTAAGAAGGCTTTATGAACATCCATTTGATGCAATTCCCAGTTTTTAGAGGCTGCAATTGCCAGAAATGCACGAACTGTGACCATTTTAGCCACGGGAGCCAAGGTTTCATTGTAGTCAATACCCTCCTTTTGATGGTTGCCAAGAACAACGAGCCGAGATTTGAGCCTTTCAATACTACCATCTGAGTTATACTTGATACGGTAGACCCATTGACAGCCAAGAGCACGCTTGCCAGGAGGAAGATCCTCCATGGTCCATGTGCCGTTATTTTCTAGAGCTTATATTTCATTTTGCATAGATTTTCTCCAACCTTCATCTTTCATAGCTTCTTTAAAAGAACGTGGCTCTTTGCTGGTTACAACAGCTGCAATAAAATTTTGGTAACGCAAAGAAATTTTTTGACAATTTATATAGTGTGCGATAGGATAAGGAGTACCTGAGGGATGCTTAGGAGTCGATGTGTTAGGAGAGGAGTGAGATGGACTTTTTGCCAAAATGGTGTGGGTGACATAATCATGATACTTTGTATTAGGAATTTTTTTTCTAAACCCACGACCTAGATTTGAATCATGAGATACAGTGGATGGATCTGATGTAGCTGGCTCGCCATTGGGTGTTGAAAATTCAGGAATCAACTCAGAATCAAGGTCGACAGGATCTTGATGATGCACATCGGGTGAAGCCATGTTATTGGGTTGATTTTCTACTATATAGTCAGTAGAACTTTGCACTACACTATTGTCATGTATGCCACACTCATCATCCAATCATTTAGCAAAATCATAATCAACATTATCACGGATAGGCACAATATTTTCCGGAACAATATTCGATGCAATTGGGTTAAGAAAAGGAAATTGATCTTCAAAAAATTTTACATCACGGGACACAAAAAATTCCTTAGAGTCCAAATCAAAAAGTTTCCAACCCTTTTTACCAAACGGATATCCCATGAAAATACACTTACGACTCTTGCTTGCAAACTTATCTCCTTGTGATTTTTGATTATGAGCAAAACAAAGGCAACCAAAGGTGCGGATAGAGTTGTATGAAGGTGGAGTATTAAAGAGAACCTCATAAGGTGTCTTATTTTTAAGAAGGAGGGAAGGAGTACGATTTATTAAATGAGCGGCTGCTAACACACTTTCTTCCCCAAAAATAAATAGGCAAATTTGCTTGAAATTGCAAAGCCCTTCCTACATTTAATATGTGTTTATGTTTTCTCTCAACCCTCCCATTTTGTTGTGGTGTTCCAACACAAGAGGTCTGAAATAAAATACCAGTGGCATTAAAATAATCAAGCAAGAAATTAAATTCCGTCCCATTGTCACTTTGGACCACCTTAATAGTCTGGGAAAATTGTCTATCAATCATAGCAACAAAAGACATAAATATACGAAACACCTCGGTTTTATCATTCAATAAATAGAGCCAAACAGCTCGGGAAAAATCATCAACAATAGTTAAAAAATATCGTGCACCACAAGAAGAAAATGTCTATAAGGACCCCATAAATCACAATGAATTTTTTCAAAAATTCTAGAAGCTTTATTCTCACTAATAATAAATTTGTCCCTAGAATGTTTAGCACGAAAACATACTTCACATGCTTTATTAAGACTACCCTTGCAACTATTAACAGGAGGAAGAAGCTTCACGATGTTTTCGGATGGATGACCCATTCTTTTATGCCATAATTCCAATGTAGAAGATACTTTATTTACTGAGACATGTTGCATCGATTTTGTTGCATCAAAATAGAAAATTCCATTTCTCCTAACACTCGTTCCAATCAGCTCCCTCGACTGGTCCTGTATATCACACGAAGTGGAAGTAAATTGTACTGTACATTTTAAATCATCAATTAATTGCGATACGGAAATTAAATTGCAATGTAGTTCCGGAACAAAAAGCACGTTTTTAAGTATTATTTTGTTTGATAATTGTATTGAGCCTTGTTTAGTGGCTTTGATGGACTTCCCATTAGGAAGGCCGACTGGACAATTAACATTTTGTTCATAAAAAAGCCAGGCATCAGCACAAGTGACATGTCTTGATGCACCTGTGTCAATGATCCACCTATTATGATCAAACTCACCGATCATCTTGTCATCCAAAATTTTGACATTACCAATAAAGCTTGCCAACACCTTCCACTGCTCTGCCGTGAAAGCCTGATGTGGCCTGAGAAGACGAGCCAGCCACTGCATTTGCCCGAACCTGACCACCACATCCCTTGTGAGAAGACGATCCAGCCTGAGAAGATTTACCGCGACCATTGGACGAGCGTGACCGCCAGTCAGGATAGCCGTGCAATTCAAAACACCCCGAAACGAGATGCCCCGATTTGTTACAGTGAGTGCAAACAAGATGAGATTTATCCGGTTTATCTCGTTGATTACCATTAGAGTCCAGCTTGCCCTTTCCTGTGGATGTCCGAAGAGCAAAACCAACAGCATCAGGGGGCTTATCTTCTGACGCGGTTTGGGCGACCCGGACGAGCTCGGCTTGAGTAACAAACTGGTATGCTCGATCAAGTGTAGGCAGAGGGTCCTGGGAAAGAATATTGTCACGGGTTTGGGCATAATGCTCGGGGTAGAGACCCATTAAAAATTGATGAAGTCTCGTATTCTCACGCCGTTTCTCGTGTTCAGAACCGTCTTTACATGTCGTGCAACAAGAACAAGTAATAAGAGGTTCATAGTTATTCAATTCCTCCCATAATGCAGTTAACTTGCCAAAGTACGTAGCAACGGACATGGTTTTTGTTTGTTCACACCGAGCAATTGCCGATTGAAGTTGTTGAATTCGGGGACCATTAACAACGGCAAACCGAGATTTGAGAGTATCCCATAGACGCTTTGCATCTTTATATTTGGAGAGTGTGGCCTTGACCTCGGGGTCAATAGTGTTCATAAGCCATGAAATTAACATAGCATGGAGAGTGTTCCAATCATCTTGAGTGCAAGGAAGAGAAGGAGAGTTGATTGATCCGTTTAAAAACACAAACTTGCGCCGTGCTTCCAAAGCGGTTTGCACGTCATTAGCCCACTCATCGTAATTATTACCCCGAAGACGAGTCGGAGTAATAAAATCACCAGGGCGGTCATGAGGACCAAGATAATATGGAGAAGTTGGGTCTATGCGTGGAGGTGGTGGTGGTGGCGGAGTTTGATCGGCAGCCATTGATGGAAAGAAGCGGTCTTTGTATTTTGGGTTTATGGTGTTTTTGTTTTATGCGTTTAGTTTTGGTTTTGTGTTTGTTGTTATTATTTAATGCATTTAGGTTTTTTTTTTTTAGTAGGTATAAGAAACCTAAGCAACTACCATGTTAAATTTGATTTGAATATTAGAAACGGGTCTGGGCAACCCAATGTAGAAGAGGAGAGTTATGTTAACTACAAGCCATAGGAGGAGTAACTCCTAGACTTATAAGATAATACCCAGTTTAGAAGAAACCCACAACCTGGGCTCTGATACCATGTAGAAAATATTTTGGGGCTTGAAAGCTTGGTCAGTTCCTTCGATTGATCAAGTATTTATAGTACAAAGGTAACTCTAAAAGATTAGTCAAAGCCTACAAATAAGGAGAGAATAATGCTAACAATAGGAGAAAATAATGCTAACAATAATATCCTAAAGATAAGGCAACAATATTGGAGAAGTAGTTTCCAATATTCCTAACACATAAAATGTTATTTCCTCCGTTCCAAAAAAAAAATAACGCAACAAATTAGGATGCACGGACTCCTAGGTATTTTTTTTGTTGTGAGAGTAAAAGGAATAGAGAGAGAAAGTGGATGTGAGAGATAGAAACAAAATACTTACAAAAATGGAAAGATAAAAATTGTTGCATTTATTTTGAAACATTCTAAAATAGAAATTGTTGCATTTATTTTGAAACGGAGGAAATATTATTGATTTTTTTTTATGAATAGTTTTTTAAAACGTAAAAGATAATTGTAGAACTTTAAAACAAAAAAAAAAACCCTAAATTCACAAGACCGAATCATGCAAAACACAATCATTTTAGCAAAATTCTAAAAGTTATGAGAGTAGTCAAATTTAATCTGACTCCTACACTATGTCCGGCAACAGTACGAACATATGCCCCCTTGTAGTTACCCCTGTTTGTTCGACACTTTGACTTTATTGATACATCCTTTAGTGATATGGGCATTCTTTTTTCAGGAGAAATACAGATTTGTCTTTATCATTTCCTATAAAGAATGAGAAGTCATTTTTTTTTTAAAGAATTGTCATTTTCCTCATAACATGAAAAATAGCTCACATACCCTCCTCATGGTGAGATATATTTCTTGGACAAATAAATTCCTAGTGTTAAATAAACAACTTTAACTAATTTTCTAAATAATTGACATGAAAAATAACTTCCCTCGAAATATAAATTTTTAATTACATCAAGTAATTTTTCATACGAAAATAACGAATTCTAAATATTCATTCCATGAAATTCGATGGAGTACTATGAAGTGTTTAAATTGTAATCTATTTCAAGTCAAGTCTCAAAATGGTGGTTCTCACTGGTCAATTTTGTGGGCTTCTTCGGATTGAATGGTTGCAAGTTTTTGGTTGGTTTCTTCCCAAGTATGGAGGAGTACTCCGCGTTAGTTTGTTGACAATTATGAGTAGTTTTAAGATTCTAATGATTTAGCCCATGTTCTTTAGGACTAATCTAATTTGATCTGATCTGAATTAATATGATTAGGTGGAGTGTTATTTTGTGAGAGTATAAAATTAAAACAAAGCTGAACTGATCTGATCGAATCTAATATGAAAAAGTATGATCTGATCTGATTATTGTAGCTTTTAAGTCCAAAAGAACAGGCCTTACTACGTAACTTATATGAGTATATTATTTGACTAGTATGATTTGGACTCTTTGACTTGGCAGATGGCACACCCCTTTTCTTTCTCAATAATCAGAATTAGATTCTCAAATCTCAATTGTTAGTGAGGCTTTAGGTCTTTTGTCTTTTTGTTTGTTGTTATTGTAAAACAAAAAAAATACTTTGAGCTTTGGCAAATAAACAATGAAATGTACGTCCATAATTTTTATAGACTTTACCGATGATCCATATTGTTCCGGCCTCGCCCAAGCTAGTTAGTTGATGAGATTGGTGGTCCTTGTGGTGGTTCCTGCACATGAGAGACACAATGAGTTAACCACGGGTTTGTTTGCGGGAAAAGACCCTCTGATACTTAACTCAATAAGGGTGTTTTAGAGAGAGAAAGAGTAGAGAGTATGTAGAGTAGAGAGTATATGCAAATATCTTAGCATAGTGCATTCATTTCCTATTTATAGGGGATGAATGCTGGAGGATAGCGATGCCTTTGGGCACACGTTAAACTGGCGTCTACTTTTTTACGTACTCGAGTGGATGCCTAGATGACTACCACTTGTGCGATCTTACCTACTTTAATTAGTTATTTACTTAGTTAGTTAAGGAGTGGGGCCTATGAGTGATGCCCTGGATAGGTGTCATGCGTGCATCTGAGGTCCAAGCCACCGACATCTCAAGATGCCTTTTTGTCCTTTTTGGGTGCGGTGTTTGAGACTCTTTTGGCTGTGGACACCATTTTATAGAAGGCTTGGGGTGCTGTAATCAAGTATGGTCCTGTCGGTGTATCGATAGTCTGGTAAACCCCATACACATATTGTTACTCAATAAATTTTAAGCAATGAACTATTTCGAGATGATCAATAGACTTTCAAACTAGAGATTTGGAAGGGAGAAAAATAAAGGATTATTGACATTCATACATAGAACTGATAAAAGTATACAACCATTACATAAATAGATTTCTTTATGATGTGCTTGAAAACAAAAACTAACCGGTAAAAAACTAAAAACGGTAATTTCCTCACCAAAGGCATAACTAGATTCAAATTTGAATTAGCAAAGCATGTTTGATTGCATACAAGAAACTCTACACTACAGACCTACAGTGCCTTAAAAAAAAAAAAAAAAAACAGGAACATTAACTTACCCCTTACTTTAATCAACTCTGGAATTTTCGTATAAAACTTTATCACGTGTACTTTTTCAGTGGGCACTAACGTGTCTTCTTCTCCCTTTATATCCCCCTCCATTATCATTCAACCTATCCTTTCTCTCTCTGTCAAACACTTTTCAAAAATGACGAATCATATCCTCCCTTTCCTCACACTCTCTCTCCTCCTTTCCACCACCACAACCACCACCTCAGCCTTCATCGGCGTCAACTACGGCAGAATCGCCGACAACCTCCCACCTCCATCCACCGTCGCCAAATTCATCACTTCCCAAACCACCCTCGCCTCCGTCAAGCTCTTCGACTGCGACCCCGAAACCCTCAAAGCCTTTTCCAACACCAAAGTCTCTCTCACCGTCAACATCCCCAACGGCGACGTCATCCCCCTCGCCGACCCTTCCGCCGCCAAACAATGGGTTTCCGCCAACATCCTCCCTTTCCCACAAACCAACATCCGCTTCATCGCTGTCGGAAACGAAGTCCAATTTTACGGCCCTGACGACCTCATCTCTAACACCGTTCAAGCCATGACTTCTCTTCAGCAAGCTCTGTTATCTTCAAATCTAACTCACATCAAAGTCGTTACTCCTCACTCACTCGCCATTTTACCGCCATTAGCGTCTCCGAGCTCTGGACACTTCGTACCCGGCTACGACCGCTCCTTCTTCCTCCCACTCCTCGAATTCTGCCGTAAAACCCGGTCACCCTTTATGGTTAACCCGTACCCCTACTTCGGGTACAACAAATCGGAGCTTAATTTCGCTATTTTTAAAAAAAACGACGGGATTTTAGACAAAGATTCTGGGTTGAAGTATTACAATATGTTTGATTATTTAATGGATGGGGTTTTCTCTGCTATGAAGCGGTTCGGGTATGATGATGTGGATCTTGCTGTTGGTGAAACGGGTTGGCCGTCTGCGGGTGACCCGGGTGAACCTGATGCTAATATGGATAATGCGGTTTCGTATAACTCGAATTTGATTAAGCATGTTACTTCTGGGAAAGGTACGCCGTTGATGCCAAATCGTACTTTTGACACTTACATTTTCGCGCTTTTTAATGAGAATCAAAAGCCGTCAACGAGTGAGAAGAATTACGGGTTGTTTAAACCCGATTTGAATCCGGTTTACAACGTTGGTATTCTCAAGTCTCCCACTCAGGTATGTGTGTTTTCGTTTTTTCACTTTTCTTTTTCTTTGGGATGTATGCGTTTATAGTTGTTTGTTTTGATAAATCTAAACTACATAACTTCTAATGGAGTAGTAACTATTAACTAACTTCTAATGTGAAATTAGCAAGTTTCAAGTAGGTATTGTTTTAGTTTTTTAACCATCAACCTGGCTTGTTGGTTGATTATTGGATATGGTATCAGAACAAACGTGTGACTTCGGTTCTCATACACCTCTTTTAAGTAGAATAATAATTAATGCTGGGCCGGGGAGGCATTGCTTTATTCACACTTCTAAAGGCACGTTTACATTAGCTGCTGGACAGAGATGAACTGAATTGAACTTAATAGCGATGAACTGAACTGAACTTAATAGAGATAAACTGAATTAAATATAATTACAAACTGAACAAACCCTAAGTCTAATGTGTTCTCATGTGTGGGAGTTGGATCATAGAGTGTAAATCCAATTCATAAGCTTGAGTCAATTAGTTCAAGTCTAATAAGTCTTTAATTAGTTTTTATTTGAGCTTATCAAGTTTAATAAGTTTAAGAAAACAAATCTTTTCTCATGCTATTAAAAAGGAAGTATATCTATAAGAGGTCTTGTTCAATAGTGAGTACAAATTTCTCTATATTTTAAGGCTTTGGTTGAGATATAGTAAATAAATTTCATAATGGAAATTCATAATTGAAGGAAAGTAAATTTTCATAAAGACTTCCTATGAATTGTAATTACATTTGTTAGTTGACAGATAACAATGTAGTAATTTGAATTTTTTAAAAGAATTGGTTTCTATGAAATGGAGTGAGAAGTTAGCTCGATTAGAGATAATGATTCAGGCACTTCAAAATTCATTTCCGCACTTTATGAATATGTTATTATCTAAAGGATTGAGTAAAAGTGAAATGCTGAAAATTAAGAGTATCAAAATCTATATCTCCCGATTAGTTTAACATGTTATTATCTAAAGGATTCAGGCACTTGACTTTCAGTTTATTCACATTGTAATTTGTATTTTTTTATATTTTATATATGCAACAAAAAAAACATTGTAATAACTTGAGTTATGGTTCTTTGGGAAAAAAAATCGTTAGAGGATCATCTCAATCAAAAGCTTAAGCTAATGGTTAGGGCCCAGCAATATGTTATATACTTTATCACTCCTCACATGAAAGGTCCTTTGGGCTTGAAATGTGGATGCAACACAGGCCCACCATACCTGGTGTTAATTAATTCCATTTAGAAGGGAGTGGGAGGAGAGATTTGAACCCGTGATCTCTGCGTCACATTGGCTCTGATATCATGTTATATACTCTATCAGTTAAGCTTATGGTTAGGGCCAGAAATATGTTATATGCTTTGTAAAAACAAATTTCAAACAACATTTTATTTGGGAAAAAAAAAGGAAGGAAGAAAAAAAGAGGGGAATGATAATAAGGGTAGACATTCTAGACAACAACTCAAAAATAATGAGTACATAGCCACTAAATTTTGACAAAATGAAAAAGCACGGAGTCTTAATTTCAAAAACGCGGTTTACGACATAAAAACTTTAGCGAACGACAACTTTCTGTGAATTATTCTCATTACGAGGGTTATTATTCTATTATTGCCCCTTTGTGTTTACTGTTTAGCAGTGAATAGGGTCCACAATGTGGAAAATTGACGTTGTATAATTTGAATCAATGAAGGCGGGAGGGCCCACATCGGCCCCACTAGCTCCATCACCTTCGGGTGCATCCGTCCCTACAGCCCCATCACCATCGGATTCATCAACGCCGACAGCTCCATCACCATCGGATTCGTCAACGCAGCAGCAATGGTGCGTGGCGAAGCCAGACGCTACTGATGAGCAGTTACAATCTAACATAGATTATGTGTGTAGCAAAGGTATTGATTGTAAACCTATTCAAGATGGCGGGCCGTGTTTCGACCCCAACACCGTCAGATCTCATGCATCGTACGCAATGAACGCTTACTACCAATCCAACGGTCGACATGACATCAATTGCGACTTTGATGGCACTGGTGTCGTCACCGCCAGTAACCCTAGTATGTTCTCTTCTTACCCTACTTAAAAAAAATTAATTAATCTTAATTTAATGTTTTGAAAATTGAAATTGTAATAACTAATTGTTTTACTGTGAAACAAATGAAGGTTACGAAGCATGTCAGTACGCGACATAGATGCACAAATCGGAGCTTACAAAAATAATACTCTATTTGATGTTTGTATTGTAGTAGGAGTATTAAATTATCAATTATTAGTCTAGGATTAATTTATTAATTATTTACGGCATCTCAGTGAATTCAAGCTTCGCCATTGATTGGAATGGTTGCTTGATGTATTAGTCCTGTAGTTTCATTTGTTTATATAAAAAACCATATCGTATAAAATATGACAAAGTGGTGCCTACTCTCGTCTCGATTTCAAATCTTATTGTTGCTTGCATCCCCGTTCCTGATATGTATAGGTTAGAGGGCGGATTTAATTTCCTAAAAAAAAATAAATTAGCCCGAGAACCATGTTTGCCACTCGGTTTTGGAATTGCTTCTAGTTTGAAAAAATTAACAACGCTTGGTGAATTGGGTTTGGAATAAAACCCGACCTTGGAACATTGGGTTTGGAATTCATGGAATATGTGGATTGTAATGTATTTCTTTGACAAATGTAGGGTTGTAAATTTGTAATTGTATCTCGATTTCTTTTTGTTAGTTACGCTTTAACTTATTTTCAAACATAACTAGTTTATGTTCTTAAATTTGTATTTATCTGTTTCATTTGTAATCAAGAGCAATAGTTATATTCTTCTAGTTAAATATAAACCTCTTGTTTTCTAATCCTGTATTTTTTATTTTTTATAAATATTATAATTAAATAGGTAATAAGGCAGGGCGTCCTCAATGCTTTGGAAAAAATCCAATTCTAGTGGGTGCTCCTAATGCTGCTCGGCCTGCTGCTAATGGTGCTAATGCTGCTGAGAAAAGTATATCGTCAAGGGCAGTTCCAATGCTTCATAAAAATACCTATACAACCATTTTTATAAATGTAGTGTTTTTTTGCATATTTTATTTTGTTTGATATTGCAGCTAATTTGTTGGTGTTGGGATACTTTCATTATTGGATTAAATTAATTTATTATCTCTAATTCTATATGGTATCATTGGTATGTACTATGTAGAAACAAATTTAGATTTCCATTTATTATTTAAAAAGTTTGTCCCATCACATAGTTTAGGTTGCACAAATTTAATTAAAATCATACTTTTAAGTTATTATTAAAATCATGTGTGTATAAGATTTTGGCTATGTTCTTTTGTATTCAATTCAGTATAGTTCAACTCCTAACGAGTCTAGGATATAATTTAATTTATTTCTGTTTAAATTAATTCAGTCTAAAAAAACATAGTTAGTTTTAGTTACTTATATGTTCGTTTTCTTAATGCTTCTGGACGTTTTGGTTTCAAGGCACTCACCAACCATCATCCTCTCCAACCATCCTACCCCATTGAGTTCATGTGCATGCATGCACTTATTCTGGTTTCTTGGCACTCACCCGTCACCACCACCTCGCTTGGCCAAACTCGATCAATTTTGACCGCAACACCACTTCTATTTCTGCGTCGACAGGATTTATTTTATGCCTGGCTCTCTCGACTCTTGTCTACATGCTCCAACTTTCAGTTTTGACAGCTATATACGACTCTGCTAGCTGAAGTCATTGTCATACGAAATTGTATTTTTTCTATGTAGAATCATATGCGGCGTAATATGAGGTCAATAGTACACTTGAATAATTCCATGTCGTGCAACACACTATACTAACAAGAATAACTTTTTTTTTTAATTCACTTTAATTTTTAATGATAAAAAGGCATTATAAATTAATGTAGCTAAAAAAAATGTGTAGATTTCAAACGATTCTATGAAATTAAAAATCAAAAACTATTATTACATATCATCCTATCTCAATTCTATCAATGTTGTTCTCTGTAAATTCTAAATCCTTTAATAAATTTTCAAAATAATTTTTAATTACCACATCACGAGCCTTGATCGTTCTCTATATCAATTCGCATTAGAGGAAAAAAATATTAAATAGTATAAATATCAATTATAAATTTTTTAGAATAATACAAAATGTGATTTATAATTGTAATCGACGTGTGACATTGTCCGGACCGAATTATTAGTTTTTCATAATTTCATTAGAAACCTCGTTTTGCTACTGAAAATAATCAAATATTATATCCAATAAGGAAAAATATAGGTGAAAATAACTTTGAGCTTTCAATTTCAAACGAATGAAACACATCCTTTTAATTTTTCTTTGACTTAATAGTGTATTGCAAATTGATGAGTAAATAGTTTATTTCTCTAAAAGAATCATTATTTATGAATAAAATTTGAGTGATAAGAGAATTTGATTAATACAATTTTATAATTCAATGATACTTACGTATGACCCAAGGCAAATAAATAGTTATGGACTTAAATTTGAGTGATGAGTAAATAGCTATGGACTTAAACAACTAGATATGACCCAAGACAAATAAATGACATAACTTCAGTAAGAGAATAGGCCAAACAAAACTATGAAATTAAAAAATCTAGCATAATAAAAAAATCGATTTACGGTTTGATGCGGTTTCAAATTTTTAAAAAATCGCACTACACCGCAAAATTATAGTTTGATAAAATTGCAAACCAAACCACACTTTTCAAACCGCAAACCAAAGCAAACCACATAAATACGGTTTGGTTTGATGTTCGGTGCGGTTCAGACAATCAAACCGCACTCTGTTCAACCTATGTCCAACCTATGTCCAACAGGCTAATCTAAACAAGCTCGTTTTTTTTTTTTTTTTTTTTTTTTGCGCCACGAAAAGCCACAAAACACACTACCTCTCAGGGCTCTCACTGCTACACGCCTACACCACACCGTTGATATTTTTTTGATGAAAACACCGTTGATATTTGATAATAGCGAATAGTAACAAATTTTCTAAGTAAGGGTGTGTAAATCAGAGAGAATCAGAGTAATGAATGATATTATTGATACTGAAGAGAATGTATATCTGTGATACAACCACCGAGGAAGAAGCACTAAGCTCCTATATATACAGCAGTAAGCAGAACAAAAGAAACAGAACAAGAAGAAAGAAAAGAAACAAAAGAAAGAAAAAAGAGTACAGCAGCCTAACTAAAACTAACTAAAGTAAAAACTAAATAATTAATTATAAAATAATTATACATTCCTATACTCCCCCTTCAAGCTTGACTTGGGGACAAGACAAAGCTTGGAACATAAGAATTGATGTTGTGAGGAACCAAGAGACTTAGTTAAAACATCTGCATATTGATTTCTTGTGGAGACATGAGAAGTATCAAGGAAGCCTTCCTCTATTTGCTCTCGAACATAGTGCATATCACGTTTTAGATGTTTAGTCCTCTCATGGAATTTAGGATTATGTGCTAGGGCTTCAGCAGATTTGTTGTCACAGTAGAGGGTAATAGGTAGAGGAGTTTGCACCCCTAAATCTTGAAGTAACCCTTCTAGCCAAACTAACTCACTTGTGGTATATGACATGCTTCTATATTCAGACTCAGCAGATGACTTGCTCACAGTAGGTTGTTTCTTGGTTTTCCAAGATACTAAATGAGACCCTAAGAATATTGCATAAGCATTCAAGGATCTTGATGTAAACTGACACGACCCCCAATCAGAATCACTAAAAGCAGTCATTTGCAAATTATTATCTGCAGAGTAGTAAAGCCCATAGTCTTCTGTCCCTTTTAGATATTTCAGAGTGTGAATAACAGCTCGAAGGTGTGGTTCTCTAGGATTATTGACAAATTGACTAAGGTGATGAACTGCATAAGAGAGATCAGGACGTGTGATACTCAAGTAGATCAGTCTTCCAATCAATCTCCTATAGATGTCTGGCTGCTCCAATTGAGTCCCTTGATCTACAGAAAGCTTTAAGCCAATAGTTAGAGGAGTAGAAACTGGAACACAATTTGTCATGCTTGCATCCTTTAATATATCTTGAATATACTTCTTTTGGGATAAAAACACCCCTTTTGAAGTTCTGGTAATTTCAATCCCAAGAAAGTAATTTAACTCTCCTAGATCTTTAATAGTAAAAGCATGATCAAAAGCTAATTTAATATTATGGATTTGAGAATTAGACGTACCTGTTAGAAGGATATCATCCACATATACCAAGACTACTAGGAACTCTCCTTTCTTGGTCCTTGTATATAAAGAATAATCTTGTTTTGATTGAACAAAACCAAGAGATTTCAAGAATTTATTCAATTCTTTATTCCACTGTCTGGAGGCTTGTTTCAAGCCATACAAAGATTTTTGCAACTTACAAACTTGGCCTTCTTTGGCCTTAGTATATCCTGCAGGAGGTCTCATATATACATCCTCATCAAGATAGCCATGTAAAAAAGCATTATTCACATCTAATTGATGTAAATCCCAATTTTTAGAGACAACAAGAGAAATCAGTACTCTAACTGTGGCTAACTTAGCCACAGGAGAAAAAGTTTGATCAAAATCTATTCCTTGTTTTTGTTGATATCCAACAGCTACTAGTCTAGCTTTGTGTCTTTCTATAGTCCCATCTGGCCTAAGTTTAGTTTTATACACCCATTTTGAGTTAATTGCTCTTTTTCCTGTAGGCAAGTTAGTTAATATCCATGTAACGACCCGACTTTTTAGCTTGTCGATTTACGAAGGGAAATCGACATTCGGATCATTACCTAATCATATTTAACAATAAATCAACGAAATAAATGGAAAAATTATCTTTTATTAATTTAACTGCTGAAAACCATAATAATCCACTAATTGTTATTACATCAAAAGTCTGGAATACTGTCCCAACATGCTGGGATCAAAGTATAAACTAAATAAAGGTTTAAATTGTTCTGGATAAACTAGAAACTTAAAATAAAAGCTAAGAACTCTCAAGCCCATCCGGCGAAGCCCGCTCTATTCCGCTGCAACATCACCTGAAACTGAGGGGGGGGGGGTCCACCGTCAGTGGCGAGTAACTAGGCTGTCCCATTTAATCGAGGGACCACCAAACACATAATAGCATAGAAAATATCATAAAAACTGTGAAGAATTCAATACATGCTTTACACATAAATACACCAGAACCGTATAAACGTACGTATAAGAATACGTATAAAAGTACGATTAAAATACGTATATAGATACGTATAAAAATACGTATAAATACCCCTGCAGAAATACGGGTAGAATACGTATCAATTACGTATAAAGTATGTACAATCAACCCTGCAAATACGGTTAGAATACATACCAAATACACTCATCATCCGTATACTTATACACACACATACATGCTCATAATTACAGAAATACACAGCGGAAGACTTACAATATACTGAACTTATACTTTATATTATACATCTTAAATGATCTCAATCCTTAATTTATACTTAACCCTTCATGCATTATACCATTAATAAATCATAGCCATATTTTATCATATTCTTATCATCATATGTCATATCTTATCATTTCAGACCATATCATATCTTTCGTATCATAACATCTTTAGAAATCATCTTATCACTTCATCTTATGATTTCATCTTATCAAATCGTATGATCATAACATAACATCTTTGTTGGACCGGTCACTATAACTCGTTATGGATCTCGTGTTTCACCATAACTTTCCTAGAACATGCCGGGAGGAGCTCGTGTACTCAACCCGTAGCGGATCCCGTGTTTCACCACTAAGCCTAAGCTATGGCCATAACTCCTAGTAGCGGCTCGTGTACCACTACCAGACGACTACATATCCTAAGATCCAAAACTGCTCGGGGGAACTCGTGTGTTCGTCCCATTGAGCAGTGGCTCTGACTTAACCCACTAACGACTCGTGTATCATCAGGTGGGCGTCCATATTGTATCTTATATCTTCATTTAATTTAATCATATCATATATTAGGATAATACTAGGTGACCGTAATAGGAAATGAAATGTTCGGAGTCCCAGGAAAGAGAGGTGCGGCACGTATATTGGCCACCTTAAATACCAAGTCTTTCCTAGCCAGAGACCGAAACATGACATGTATAGCTATTACTCTGTTTCCTTTCTTATCCCTAATAATATCTTATGCATCTTATTTTCTTATAAGTATACTATCCTTATAACATATACAACTTATACTTATAATCTTATCCCTTCGGATACTAACCTTAATATATATTAAATTGTAACAATATCCAAAATATAATTATGTTATTATACTCATACCATTCGGCCCTATTAAGGTTATATTAGTAATATTGATCCTTTTAATCCCTACACTTTACAACTTATTCCTAATAATTATTTTGTCCGTAACTTTTATTATTAATTATTCCCTAAATTAACAATAATCAAATTTAATCAAAAATTGACTAACTCATCAATTCTACACGGCATTATTAAAAATATAACAATAATTAACTATTTTCTAGAATTAATTTAATTAATCAATATAATTGCAAAAATTACCAAAATAAGATAAAAATCATATTTTTCAACAACATTCATCAAGATTAACATAAAAATAATATTTTTAACTCTTCTTTTAATTTCTATACACTCGACAATTAGAAGATAAAAACAAGATTTAATTTTTAATTCAAGATTAATCAATATAATCCAATACTATCAAGATTCATCATAAAAATCATATTTTTAGTTCCCTTTTAATACTTAGGTCACCCGAAAGTTCAAGAATGAATAATAGCATATTTTAATAATTCAATTGCCCTATTTTATACAATCTGATTTTTAAAGAAATAGATTAAAAACGACCATCTAAAGATCGCTAAAAAAAACTGGAAATTTTATGGGAGCTAAATATGGGTTCAAGGATTAACGTGCATAAATTTCGTCTAAAAATAACATCTTTTACTATTTTTAAGTGATTTTATAACTAACCAGTCAGATTAGGCTGAATTCGGTTTCAGAATTTTCTGCCATAGCAAACGATCTTTAAAAATTACGAAAAAATTACACAAGCTTTAAAACAGTATTATTGACTTCCACCTAAAATTTAGTAGCCATTAGATTTGATTAAGTATACTAATTAATTCGTAAACTAAAACTGGACAGTTTTATCAGTTTGAAAGATTAAATTATTTCAAGCAAGAAAAGATCGAATTTTGCCACGAAACAAATTATGATTCAAAATAAAACAGTAAACAAACTTCCACGAAAAATTCATCAAGAAATAACAAGATTTGATTAATAGATAAATTCATACAAATAATTATTCAACAATTAGAGATTTCAAGAAATACATCAAATCATGAAAATACATGAAAATAAATCAAGAACAATTCATGTATCATACTCGAAAATCATATATAAAAGCAATATTAAATTCCTACAATTTCATGATATAATCCTAATTAACTATGTGTTTTTCTACCCATAGATTAAAGGAGAAAGCGAAGTTACCTGAAATCGCTTAAAAATTCCAAGGAAGATCTTCACCAAAAAAAAATGGTGAAGGGCACGGTTCTTTGAGAGGGGGAAGAAGGAGAAAAGTTGTATTTTATTTCTTAGGGTTTAGGTGCAAATAGAAAATAGGACCCAAATGAAGTAAAGGGGTCCTATATAAAGAAAAATAAAAAAAACAACAAACAACCCTAGCAAAGAGCTAGGTTGCCGTGAAAGTGCAAACAAAGGGGGGAAGTTTGTTGTGGTCAATCAACAACTTTGAATAGGTATTTGTATTATTTTAATTAAATTAATTAATTCAAAATATTAACTAATCATTAATTAAATAAACAAAACCAAAAATTGGCCCAAGAAACCTAAGAGGACCGGCCACAAGGTCAACAAGAAAATAAATTGGGTCTTTGGCCCAATTTTGGAAGAGAAAAGAGTTGGGCTAAAAATAAAACAGTCCAATTTTAATGGGCCTTTTGGACTAAAACTAAATAAATAACATTAATAACCACGAAATCTTCTGGCCCAAAATTCCGGGTTATTACAATCCAAGTACCATTAGACTCTAAGGCTGCAATCTCTTCATTCATAGCATGCACCCATTCTTGAGAAGTTTTAGCTTGATCATAAGTTGTAGGTTCAAAAATAGTATTAATAGCAAAGGATTGAGATTCACTAGAAGTATCATTGTTTCTATGAGGGACATAAGGAACCACAAAATCATTATATTTTGATGGTTTTTTAATATTTCTATGATGAGGAATAAAATTATTGCAATCATTATTGTAGTCATTAGAATTTACAGAATCATTTGATTCTTGGTCAGAATTTTGGGAAAACAAAGGAGAATTTTCAGGTATAACATCTCCATTGAATTCATTTGCTGCTCCTGTATCTTGACTAAATTGTTCTCCTAAAGTATTAGAATGATTATTAAAAACAGATTCCAGAACAGGGGTCTGTGGTGAAGTATTCAGATCTGTTCTGGCAGAATGTCCTGGGATCAACAATTTGCTGTCAAGATCAGGATCAGAACCAAAACTAATTGCATTTGGGTGTTGTGTATAATCTGGAATGTTGTTATTATCTTTGTCAAAAGGAAAACAAGTTTCATAAAATACCACATCCCTAGACACAAAAATTTTCTTATTTTCTAAATCAAGCAACTTATAGGCCTTTTGTCCATGGGGATAACCAACAAACATACATGTTTTAGCCCTTTTATCAAACTTGTCTCTTTTCCTCTCATCATTATAAGCATATGCTAGACAACCAAAGACTCTTAGGTTTTCATAAGTAGGGGAATTCCCAAATAAAATTTCATAAGGAGACTTCCATTTTAAAACCTTATTAGGCATCCTATTGATTAAATAGGTAGCAGTAAGCAAACATTCACCCCAAAACCTCTTTGGCAATTTTGCTTGAAATCTTAAACATCTAGACACTTCTAATAAATGCTTATGTTTTCTTTCCACTCTACTATTTTGTTGAGGAACACCAGGAACACTTCTTTGATGAAATATGCCTTGTTCTTTAAAAAATTTTAGACATAGATTATTTATAATTTCTGTTCCATTATCTGTCCTAATAGATTTTATTCTAGTACAGAATTGGTTTTCAACCATGGAAAAGAAACCAGTAATACATGTTAAAACTTGTTCTTTGTTTTTTATTAGATATGTCCATGTTATCCTACTATGATCATCTAATATAGTCAGAAAATATTTAGCACCATCAATTGAAGGAATTTTATAAGGACCCCATAGATCCATATGAATCAAATCAAAACATTTAATTGCTCTCTTTGTGCTATTAGAAAATGGAAGCTTATGAAATTTTGAAATAGAACAAATATGACAATTGTATTCCTTTAAGCCATTGCATTTACAATCATTAATACGCATCATTTTTGACAAAGATACATGACCTAGTCTAGCATGTATAACATCCAAATCTACTACATTCCTATATTTCTTATTTATACTAGTAGAAGTCTTTGATGGTAAACTAGTTCCACCAAAACAAACTACCTTATTTTCTTCTAGATTAAGATCTTTATTCCTCTTGCTACTAAAAAGAAACAGATTTCCTTGCTTTTGTCCATCACCAAGAAGCTTTCCATTAGATTGGTCCTGGAACCAACATTTCTCATTATCAAGAATCACTTTAATTCCCATACATTTAATAAGTTTTCCAATTGAAATTAGATTATATTTAAATCCTTCCACAAGTAAAACATTCTCAAGAATCAAATTGTCATTTAAAATAGCATTGCCCATAGTATGAACCAACTTAAAAGTTCCATCTGGTAAAACAACTCTTATAGGTTTAGTTAAGTTTTTCTTATTAATTAACAATTCAGAATTAAAAACCACATGATCAGAAGCACCACTATCAATAATCCAAATATTCTTAGCATTTTCTTTCAAATCTTTGCAATTAAAAGCAATTAAATCCATACCTGCACAATTTACCATAGCTCCATTGTTTGTATCAATAGTCTCTTCCTTTATAGCTTTCAAGACTTCTTGCTTGATTGTGCTCAAGACTGCAGGGCTCACATTGTTCCTGTTGATCAGCATTTCTTCATCATTATCCATCTTTACATCAAAAGGACTTTCATCAAGATCAGCTTCAATGTGTGCTGCAATTCTAGGACCCTTTCCTCCTCCATTTTTCTTCATTTCTATGTACCATTCAGGATAACCAACTAGCTTAAAACAACTATCCTTTGTGTGACCCTTACCACCACAATGATCACACTTTCTTTCATACTTCTCCTTCCTCCAGTCCCTCCTGTTCTGTCCTGTTACATATGATTTTGAGGATGGTTTACTGATGTAATTCTTTGTGTATTTCTGTACTGCCAATGCAGTAGCTCCTCCAAAAGTTTCTGCATCTCCAGCCACCTCCTTTTGAGCCTCGACCTGAAGTGTAATAGAATAGGCCTTGTTGATACTTGGTAAAGGCTCCATGGACAACATGTTAGTGACTGTATTTTCATAAGCTTGATTTAGACCAAGCAAGAATTGCATAAGCTTGTCCTCAGATTCAAGATCATCTAGCTTCTTGACATATCCACATATACACTTTGCCAAGGCTCCACAAGTGCATATTGGCATCTTCCTTAGGCTTTGCAACTCATTCCACATATTCTTGATTTTGCTATAATAGCTCAATATTGATAGATTTTCTTGTCTAAGTGCAGCCAATTCCTTTTTAAGCTGATACAACAATGGTCCATTACTCTGCCCAAACCTCTCATTAATATCACCCCAAAGCTCGAACGAAGTTTGGTCATCTGATTCAAAATCTTCAGCCAAATCACCTTGCATCGAGCTCAAGATCCAACTGGCCACCATAAAATCTGCCCTCTGCCAACGAGCATGATCCTTGCTCGTTTCTTCAGGCTCTTTCAATTTACCAGTTATGAAGTCTAATTTGTTTTTCGCAGCCAAGGCCCTTCTAATCCCTTTCTTCCATCGGTTAAAATTCTTCCCATTGAACACCTTTGCCACAAGTGAAACATTGGGATTGTCTGAATTGGTTACATACAAAGGATCAGCAAAGACCTCATTAGAAATTCCTGAATTATCAGAAGATTGAACAGACATTTTTCGTGAAATTAGGGTTTATTGAAAAATGTCGAAAATATGAACAATTAATCTCAAATTGAGATGCTGCTCTGATACCATGTAAATCAGAGAGAATCAGAGTAATGAATGATATTATTGATACTGAAGAGAATGTATATCTGTGATACAACCACCGAGGAAGAAGCACTAAGCTCCTATATATACAGCAGTAAGCAGAACAAAAGAAACAGAACAAGAAGAAAGAAAAGAAAGAAAAGAAAGAAAAAAGAGTACAGCAGCCTAACTAAAACTAACTAAAGTAAAAACTAAATAATTAATTATAAAATAATTATACATTCCTATAGGGTGCGTTTTCTTTAACTTATTAGACTTGAACTTATCTGAATTTATCTGAACTTATCAGACCTGATTTAACTTATTAGACCTTATTTAACTTATTAGACCTTATTTAACTTATGAGACCTTATTGGACCTTATTAGACCTTATTGGACCTTATTAGACCTTATTGGACCTTATTAGACCTTATTGGACCTTATTAGACCTTATTGGACCTTATTAGACCTTATTAGGCCTTATTAGAACTTATTAGACCTTATTGAAACTTATTAGACCTTATTGGAACTTATTAAACCTGATTGAAACTTATTATAACGTATTTTATAATGATGATGATGATAATATTCTATACATTTGAATCTATGTTTTTTTTTTTTTTTTATTGTTGAATTACGTCCAAGAAGGTAATAATAATTAGTATATCTTTTTTAAACCCATTATTAATTAATATTATCAATTCCAATAACAACTTATCTACAGATTTAATTTTTCTTAATTCACTTGTAGTAAAATTAACAAACTAGAACGGATTGAATAATAATAATATGGAGAATAGGTAAAGTTTAATTTGGACCAAAATTAGTAATAATAATATGGAGGATGGGTAAAGTTTAATTTGGACCAAAATTAAATCAAACCCAAAATAAAAAATAAGTTTTATTTTATAATATAAAAAAATAGTTTAATTCAATCTAACTCTGATTGGTTTCTCTAAAAAAATTATAAAACAAGAATGATAAAATAAAATTGGTTTATGTTGTGTAAGAGTGCTTTAAGTTAATTATTAATTTAATGAATTTTATTTGATCAATAATTAAAAATAATAATCTAGACCTGATTTGAACTTATTAGAACTTATTAGACCTGATTGGAACTTATTATACCTGATTTATTAAACCTTATTGCAACTTATTAGACCTTATTGGAACTTATTAGAACTTATTGGACCTTATTGCAACTTATTAGACCTGGTATAACTTATTGGAACTTATCTGAACTTATTGAACCTGAAACTTATTTTTTTTAAAGTGAAGAGAACGCACCCTTATTAGACCTGATTGGAACTTATTAGAACTTATTAGACCTGATTGGAACTTATTAAACCTTATTTGAACTTATTAGACCTTATTGGAACTTATTAAACCTTGTTGGAACTTATTAGACCTTATTGGAACTTATTAGAACTTATTGGACCTTATTGCAACTTATTAGACCTTATTGGAACTTATTAGAACTTATTGGACCTTATTGCAACTTATTAGACCTTAGGGTGCGTTCTCTTCACCTTAAAAAAATAAGTTTCAGGTTTAATAAGTTCAAATAAGTTCAGATAAGTTCCAATAAGTTATATCAGGTCTAATAAGTTCAATAAGGTCTAATAAGTTGCAATAAGGTCTAATAAGTTCTAATAATTAGTTCCAATAATGTCCAATAAGTTGCAATAAGGTCCAATAAGTTCCAATAAAGTCTAATAAGTTCCAATAAGGTTTAATAAGTTTCAATCAAGTCTAATAAGTTCTAATAAGTTCCAATCAGGTCTAATAAGTTCAAATCAGGTCTAGATTATTATTTTTAATTATTGATCAAATAAAATTAATTAAATTAATAATTAACTTAAAGCACTCTTACACAACATAAACCAATTTTATTTTATCATTCTTCTTTTATAATTTTTTAGAGAAACCAATCAGAGTTAGATTGAATTAAACTATTTTTTTATATTATAAAATAAAACTTATTTTTTATTTTGGGTTTGATTTAATTTTGGTCCAAATTAAACTTTATCCATCCTCCATATTATTATTACTAATTTTGGTCCAAATTAAACTTTATCCATCCTCCATATTATTATTATTCAATCCGTTCTAGTTTGTTAATTTTACTACAAGTGAATTAAGAAAAATTAAATATGTAGATAAGTTGTTATTGGAATTGATAATATTAATTAATAATGGGTTTGAAAAAAGATATACTAATTATTATTACCTTCTTAAACCTAATTCATCAATAAAAAAAAAACATAGGTTCAAATGTATAGAATATTATCATCATTATTATTATAATTAATTTATTTTATTCAATCATATAAAATACGTTCCAATAAGTTCCAATAAGGTCTAACAAATTCCAATAAGGTCTAATAAGTTCTAATAAGGCCTAATAAGTTCCAATAAGGTCCAATAAGGTCTAATAAGGTCCAATAAGTTCCAATAAGGTCTAATAAGTTCCAATAAGGTCTAATAAGTTAAATAAGGTCTAATAAGTTAAATCAGGTTTGATAAGTTCAGATAAGTTCATATAAGTTCAGTTCAGATAAGTTCAGGTCTAATAAGTTGAAGAGAACGCACCCTTATTGAACTTATAAGAATTTATTGGACCTTATTGCAACTTATTAGACCTTATTGAACTTATTGGAACTTATCTGAACTTATTAAACCTAAAACTTATTTTTTTAAGGTGAAGAGAACGCACCCTAAATAATCTACAGAGTAATTCATAAGAAAATATAAATCAAACATATTGCACAACAATAACTACCGAATATTAATAATTATACTATACAATTATAGCAATTGAATTATACCAAAGCTTTGATATTATTGATAAATTCAGATATTAACATCATCCAACAAACAAATGATTTTTCTGATCTAATAAGTTCAGTTCAGATAAGTTCAAGTCTAATAAGTTGAAGAGAACACACCCATAGTGAACAAATTTTCAATTAAAATATAACATTAAGGGTGCGTTTAATTCAACTTAAATTAAAATTCATATACATAATTTCAGAAAATTCAGATTAAATGAAAAAAATTATAACTATAATAATAACTAAAATACAAATTAGAAAAGTTGAGATCAAATTAAAAAAATTTAAGATCAGATCAGAAAATTTGAATCAAATACAACCTAAATCTCTATACTTTCTATATCCCTAACATAAAAGATTTTAAAATTTTTCGCGACAAATAGGACAAGCACGATTAACCATAGGGAGTGTAGCGACCCATTCTCTTATACAATAAGTATGAAATCTATGCCCACACACTTTCAATATTGTTACACTACCATCATCATGATCAACAACAACTTGGTCCTCTTCTTCTTTGTTGTTAAAACTTTCCAAACAAATTGCACAATCTGAACAACTCTGAGCAACCTTTAGTATATATTCTTGAGACCTTTCTACCGCCACAGACGCCGCCTCTAGATTGCTTACGGGCCAAAACCTGGCCATATCTACCACAAAAGAAGCCGCCACTAGATTGCGTGAGGGCCTAAACCGAGCCACATCTACCACCGCGGGTGATTCGAGATCATGGTGGGGAGAGACTCGAGTCGGTGGTGGTGGTTGGACTATTACAACCTGACGTCGAGTATTAACCCAAATAGGGGGTTCAAACCAGGCAAAAGATTGGCCTTCATTGGCTAAAGTGTTTAATCTTAACCCAGGGTTACAACAAGCATGGTAACATATGTATGCAAATAATATTGCAGCAATCCCATAAACAAAAGGTAATAAAAAGAAACCTAAATCCATTGTTTCTTTCTTCGTGTTGCTAAGGTGTTTTTTTTTTTTTTGTTTTTTTTTGTTTCAATGAAAGATTTATGTAAGTGTTCAATTAAATATAGCCTAAGATTTCATGAAGAAAATATTTCCTTATAAAAGAGAGATATTCTATCTTTAAAATTCTGTTTTTTTTAAAAAAAATAAAAAATAAAAATACGAAAGTATTAGTTTTTGTTGAGAATAAAAAAAAATCCATCTTTTTTTTTGAAGGGAAAAAAATCCATCTTTTGATATATGTACTTGATCTACAAACGCAAGATAGTTGCGGCATAAATATTTGAGTTAACAGTGAAAAATATACTTCTTACTAGAATTTTTTTAATTTTAATTATTGTTTTTTTTTTAGAAAAAAAAATTATTTTAATTATTGTTGATAGAACTATAAAACAATTTGGTTAACTTTGTATGATTCACGTGAAATTTGATAACTTTTTTTTTTGAATTGAACTTATTATATAATTTGACTAAACTTTGATTGCGTACACTAGTAAAAAAAAATTAAGATATTAATTTATTTGTATTAATGAGTAGCTTTTAATATGTAATTTTAAAAAAAAAATTGTTACAGAATGAAAGATATGTAAAAAAAATTGTAATTTTCAGATTAAATTATCTGTTATGATATGAACTTAAATAGGTCAGGGGTTAAAATAATAGCTACTATTCTTCTATGCACGCTTTGCGTGCGATGATATTTTAAATAAATCTATTGATCTATCTAGACAAACAAAAAAATAAAGGTATTTGTTCAAAAATTTGAAAAATATATCAAATTCACACTCATTCATATAATTAAAAACAAAATTTTCCCCTGTCATTCGGTTATCCCACAACAATGAAAAAAAAGAAATGTTTATTTATTACCATATACTTTTGGCTATCAAATTTCTACGATAATTAGAATGTAAAATTTTTATTAAATAAACTATATCAATATGAATGTCTATTTATAGAGAATTTTAAAATATGAATTTTGATATTTTTGTTTTATTTTATATTTTGTACTATTTTCATTTTAAAAAGTTCAAAAATTCTAATAACTTTCCTTAATACTTAAGAGTGATATAAATTGAGATTTTAGAAAATTTTAAGGGGTAGCATGGACTTTTTGAGGGGACACCATGACTCCCCTTGGCTTATATGATAGAGATAAAAAAAAGGCCTTATTTTCCTATTACTTTGTTAGGTTGTTATTTTTTTAACAAAAAGTTAATATATTTGCTTAAAAATAATAATAGAAAAGCATTTAACCCACCGGGTTAAACCAGGTTTGGTCGAAATTTGACGAGTTTAAAAATCCGGATTTGAACAAATCAAACATTAAAATATACTCCGTATGTCAAAACCTGCTATCTATGGGTCTTTTTTTTTGTTTTTCGAGACCAATTGAAAATTTACAGGCTTTAAATTCATATATATACTTAATTTCTGGTTGTATTTTACAATAGCTTTTCAATCCAAGTCATTGTTTTTTTAAAATTGAAAAAAAACTTAAAATTAAGAATAAAAATTCCCCATATATATATATTTAATTTTACATATATTTTTTTTTGAAGGAATTTTATATATATTGATGACAATATGACATAAATTATTAGCACAAGAAACCCAAAAAAAATCCATCAAATGAACCGAATGGCAAAAAAGAAAAGGAAAATTCACTTTTAATAATCCAACCTTTCGAGTTTTGGTAACGAATAACCCAACCTTTGGATTATTAGGAAATAATCCAACCTTTGCACTCTAAATACATACAATAATCCAACCTTTCGATTTCTAGCAATCAATGAACTAAACTTGAAAATAAAAGGTCAATTATATGTTGATCTATTATTTTCTTGGGTTTTGTAATCAACTACACATTAAAAGACTAACATTTACCTACCTATACAACTGCTAAAACTCAAAAATGAGAAGTTCGGGTTCATTGGTTGGATTTTAGTGCAAAGGTTGGATTATTTCCTAATAATCTAAAGGTTGGATTTTAGTGCAAAGGTTGGATTATTTCCTAATAATCTAAAGGTTGGATTATTAAATGCTAAAATTCGAAAGGTTGGATTATTAAAAGCAAATAATCCAAAATAAAATGAACAACACTGCCTTAGAATAGCAATTTCAGCAAAACCAAAGACAATCCATCCATCCACCAATCAATCAATTGAAAGATTTATCGGCATTCGGCAACAACAAAATGACTCGAAATCAAAATTAATCAGCTAGCACATGCAAAGGCTAACTCAACTAGTTAACTCAAAGAACACAAAATCAGGTTTTCGAACCAAAATTGAAACTCAATTACACCCCCGCGACGACAGCAAATTAGGGTTCTTGAAAAACCAGAAATCAACCAATTGACGAAAATAATAAAAATAAAAATGAATAAATGAAGGGATGAGACTTTGGGTGCGTTTGATTCAAGTTAAATAAGCAATCATGTGCTTATTTTCAGAAAATTCAAATCAGAAAAATCAAACCAAATCATATCAGAAAAATTCGGATCAGATCAGAAAAGTTTAGATCAAGTCAGAAAAATCATAACTACAATAAAAAAAATTCAGATCAGATCAGAACAATTCAAATCACATAAAAAAATTCAGACGATTAGATCAAATCAGAAAAGTTCAGATCATATCGAATCAAATTTAAAAAGTTCAGATCATATCAGATCAGATATGAAAATTTCAGATAAAAAAAGTTCAGATCAGATACGAATCAAACACATCATTAGAAAGAAGAGTTTTTTGATAGCCATTGTTTCAACACCTTGTTATTTTTTATCATATCAGAAAAAATAAATTCAGGTCAGATCAAACAATTTAATTTTATGTTTTTAAACTATAACAAAAAAATATTGTTAAAATTACTCGTTAATACAAATAAAATAATATCTCAATCGATAATTTTTTTTCCCTTATGGATTAACATATTTCAGGTGAATCAAACAAAGCCCTTACAGTGAAGAGATCGAAGATAAGGATGAATCTATAACGCATGGTAGACTCTACCCTCAAACAGCCAAGATCCATGTTAGTATGATAAGTAGCAAAAGTCTTTAGCTTAAACTAACAAAACAATGTTGTTCCCTTAACGTCCAAAAAGCAACACTTAAATAAAATAGTTGCATTGGTTTAAAGGAGAACATTCAATGTGGCTTCACATAAGCATCCCCACAAGATTACATGAAATCTTGAGATGAATTTGTGATTTGTGAAGCACTTCCTTCAAACTTATCCAAATTCCATATCTCCTGAAAACTTCAGATTTCAAGCATTTCCACTTATCATCCCCCCAAAAAAACATATAAAACTATAAAAACACCCATCAATCAAATGCAAATGGAAATGCAAATGCAAAGAATAATTAAATCATCAATCGAATTTCAAAAATTATGAATCATCATCAAAATGAAAAATTAAACCCAGTTTAAATCATTGAATTCAACAAACTGTTCTAAAGATTTTACCTTTTTGCATTTGCATTAATTCAGAATTACAATCCCATCAGGAAAGTACAAAGCGGAAGAAGATTCAAGAAACTAAAGTCATCTTTGTTACCTTTGAAGACCAAATATATGACCATCCCCAACTCCATTATGCATCTTGACAACAAAATAGGGTTTATGGGGTGTTTTGTTAGGAGGTAAAAAAACAAAACAGGGGAAAGGAGAATTGCTGATGAATCATGAATGTCCTAAATAGAAGGATCTTTTTTTGGCCCTGGGTTTTCTCATTGAGACTTGGCGTTTTGAAAGATGCCAGATATACTAAGATGTTGGGTCCTGCTACCTCCCTTTCTTTTTTACATTTTTTTACCCCCTTTTCCCCCTACTAATATTACAACGGCTTATGAGACGAGACAACTCGTGAGGTAGACTCGGCTCAGGCAAAGCTTAACTCGGGTAGGCTCGACTCGGGTTCTTAACGAGTCGGGTCAAGCAACACATAACTTGATTTTAAAAAAACTCGCAAGAAGCTCGATATGTTATGTTTCATATAATAACATCTTTAAAACATAACTAAATCATTAACTTTTTAAAACTATATAATATACGATGTATCATTTAATAAAATCATAACTCAATCATTAATGATTTAAAATAAAATGATAGTTAAAAGTAAAATGTTATGAAGATAGTTCACATTATATCCACAAGTTACTTGAAAATTACTCATCAAAAACTTAGTCAAAGCTCGACTCATGCAATTCTTAGTCAACACTCGATTCGCCTAAGCTTAGATTGATTCGAGTCGGACTTGAGATGTTAACGAGTTGAGTTGAGCAACCCATTACACGAACTCGAACTTGATTCGCATTATATACACATTCGACGGTACAACCGAGAGTAATAATAGGATAATACTCACATGATGTATATTGGTTCAACTTCAATAAATATTAGTATAAGGACTAATGAACATTATTCAAATTTTAAATTAGACCAGAGGATTTTTATAAACAATTTAATGATCATTCATTGTAGATTAAATTTGTAGGGAGGATGCCTTACTCTAGGTGATCATGAGAGTACCTTCTTTGAATTATGCATTATAAGCACCCCAAATCAATATGGTAAAAAAAACTATCAAACTTTTGACTAAAGTAAAGCTCAAGTTATTGTTTCATGTGGAGTAGGTCATTTGGTTTTTTGTTGGAAGTTGTTATTCACATAATTTGGGAAAACATGCTTCAATGTTTGACTGTTGGACATTACATAAAATAAAGATGGGAAAGGGAAGATGAACATAAACTAGTTACATAAGAGTGCATAGATTAGTTACCTTCGAACTCGAGGATCACAGGGGAGCACTTGGACCACTGTACCACTTCTCCTTCGACACAAGATTATACCATATATATATACCAGCAAAAATGATGCATTTACACAATTGAATGGAACAAATGATATATTATCAAATAATTTTTTGTGACAACAAAAAATCCTCGAGTTACAGTTTCCAATCAAGTTTTGAACTGTTCATCAAGCTTAATTAAGCTATAGGTTTCAGCATCCGGCCTAGCCCCTCCAAGGATCATTCTCCTTAAAAGATTTGGATTATAGACCTTGGCCCGAACATAGGCTTTTATCAAACTATTGTACACAAATGTATACCTAGTGTAATTTGCTTTCTTAAGCTCTTCGAACAAATTCTCAACATTTTCTACATCTCCATTCTCTGCAAACATCTCAAGAATCGACAGAGTAGTTTCCAGCCACGGGGTTGAATTTTTAACCTTGCTACTTGTAATTTGCTTCGCTCCCATTTCTAGAGTCTTCAATGCCTCCTTTATCAATCCAGCTTTTAAGCAGCCGAAAGCAAGATGCCTATATGTTATGGCATTAGGTTTGCATCCACTCAACTTCATCTCTCTAAAAAGACCTGAAACTTTATCAACAAGTCCATTCTTGCAGTAAACAGATATGATGGAGTTATACTGCTCAGTTGCTTTCAGACCTTTCTGCAACTTAACTTCTTCCCAAAGCTCCTCAGCCCGATTCAGCTCTCCAATTCTACCAAACGCTTCAATGGCTAACAAATAACTTTTTAACCTAACATGAGGGAAACCTTGCACAATGCTCCATATTCGATCTAGCTCCTTTAACTTACCTAAATATCCATACTTAATAATGAGGACATCGAAAGTCGACCAATTATTTCCTGTTTTGGACTTCTCAACTGCCTCAACATACATCTCACACCCACAATACAACCTTGCAACTGCATGAGCAGTGGCTAGAATGCAGTATGTAACTTCATTCGGTTCAACAACTGCCCGTTTCATATCCGCAAAAACTTTCATTAGTCTTTCTATGTTGTGATCATTAGCTTCAATCTTCAACAGAATGTTGAAGGTTGAGACATGGGGTACAACCTTATCGGCCCTCATTTGAGCAAGAATTTTGGGGATCATTTTCCTACGACTAGGAGATGAATGAAGAATAATTAGCCGGTTAAAGACTAAGTGAGAGATGGGGTGTCCTAATTCTCTCATTTTCTTCATGTACTCTAGTGAAAGCCTAATTACACCTTTATCCAAACAAGCAATTACAAGATTGTTGTAGAGCAAATCATTCTGGAATTCAACAGGTACATTATTAAACAGTTTCTCACCATGTGATATCCCATGAAGTTTAATGGTGAATTCGAGCAGATACGAATAATCCAATTCCTTTGGCCTATATGGCTTCTCTCTTATCACCCACTCCATTACCTGTTAAACCATACAAAACCCTTAATCTCACATAAATGGTAGCAATAGCTACTACAAATTTACAATATGTTTCTTATTCAACGAATTAACAGCAATATCCAACACACAGTCATCAGAAACTTCTGGAAAATAAGGGGACTAGTACGAAATTATCTAAAATATTTGAGGGATGGCAATTCGGGTCTCAGGTTGGGTTCGGGGTCAGATTCCGTGTCGATTTCGGGCTGTGCTTAAAATTGTCTAAAATAGTGTAAAACTTAATATTAGTACGAAATATGATATTTGGTTAAAATCGGGTTTCTCTCAGTAACTTCGAGTGGTGATCGGGTCGGGTCAGGGATTGTCAGCAACTCATGGGCAGACCTCAAGAACAATCAAAGAAGCAAACAGGCAAATATAAAACCTAGACGATGATAAATCTTTGCCTTTGTTACAAATTTGAGATCAGATAAGCAGTGAACTATTACTCAAACATATGCAAGAACAATATTACTGGTTCAATCCTTTAAGCAATCTCAACAAATAAAAGACATAAAACAAGAACAAACAAAATGATCGAAAACTCCATTAACATTGAAAGAAAGAAAGAGAGGAGACCTCAAGAGCACGTTTATTGAACTTGAGCTTCCTTAAACGATTGATGGCATGAAAAATATCGCCCCTGTGAACAGGAAAACCCTTACCCATCCAATTCTGGAACACACACCCAACCGATTCTCCTCTCGGCAGTCTCTCTATCCTTAAAGAAAGCATCTTGGGGGGTTCCCCGCCATTAGAGTTCGTATTCAACAAACCCAATTCAATTTGGTCACTGATTGAGTGAGTGCAAAAGGTAAATGCAGTTGCTTTGTTGCTCATTTGCCACGGCAGACCAACTGTTCGATGAAATGCTGAAGTGAGCTTGCGCCCTAATGCGAGGGCTATTACTCTCATATTGATTAAATTTGAACCTAACCCAGTTCATTGGGGAGATTTAAACAGTAAATCCAAAGATTATTATGGAAGTAATAACAATGACGCTCTTCTTCCCCAGTTCTCCCTGTATTTCCGAGGCTTTGTAAAACGAATGAATACTAAAAATTGAAAAAATACATCTAGCAAACCCAATCGTTATATCATGTTCCGGGACCACTTCCTCTGTGTGGTTCCTCGATATACATTTTTAAATACTACATATACATTTCTCAATAATAATGTATATTTATTTCTCAATATTGCATATACATTTGTCAATAGTGCATATACATTTCCAACAAACAATATACATTCCTATATAAAAGAATAATGTTAAATACATTCTAAAATACAAATTTATTTCAATACACTTCAATATTCATTTGAATACACTACACTATTCATTTCAAGACACTGCAATATACATTTCTAACAAACAATATACATTCCTATATAAAAACAATGCTGAATCTACTTTATGATTCCTATTCAATTCAATACATATTCATTTCAATACACTAGCATATTCATTTCAATACACTACAATATTCATTACCATTGAACAATATTGATTCATATATAAAAAAAACCATAATATAATCTAAAAAAATATACTTCTTCCTTTCCAAAAAAACGCAACAAAACATTTTGCACGCATTTTAAGAAAGTGATTTAAGGGTGTAAATGAGTAAATTAATCAAAATAATTTTAACACAACTAAGAATGATATTATAAGTTACTTGTCTTAAAATTACATATATTAATATGATCGTTTAGACCTTTAAATCTCTTCCTTAAAATGTGTGCAAATAAGTTTGTTGTTTTTTTTTGGAACGGATGAAGTATTCATTTCAATACACTTCAATATTCATTTCAATACACTTCAATATTCATTTCAATATACTACAATATACATTTCATTACACTACATATTCATTTCCATTCAACAATAATAATTCATATATAAAAAAAACCTAAAATACGTAATAAAATAAAACATTATGGTACATACAATATCCATTAGATCGTGGGCAAATTCGGGTACCCGGAAACCGGGTACCCGGTTTTTCGGGTCAAAATTTTTTTGACCCGGCCGGGTACCCGGAAATTCGGTCATGGGAACCGAGTATTCGGATCCGTTTTTTTTCTTATACAACTTTTTTAAAAAAAAGTTGTTTTTTAATATAAAAAAATGTTTTATTTTTTTATATATAAAAAAAACTGTTTATGTTTTTTTTTTTTTGAAAAAAAAAAACTGTTTTTTGAAAATTTTTAAAAAAATCTGTTTTTTTGAATTTTTTAATCAAAAAAAATGTTTTTTACTTTAATTTAAAATTAATTTACGCAATCGATCGGATCGTATAGATATCCCTTCAACACAACATAGGTCATCGAAAGGATCTCGGACCCGGTTTTAAAAAATCCCGACCCGGTACCCGGTTTTTACAAACCGGGTCCGGGTTTTTTTGCCCGGCCCTAATATCCATTACACTATTCATTTCAATACACTACAATATCCATCCATTATTACCTAAAAGAAATCAACATATTATGGTACATACTATATTCATTTCAATACATTACAATATTCATTTCCAGTAAACAATATTCATTCATATATTGAATACAACATTGTTTTTATATAGGAATGTATATTGTTTGTTAGAAATGTATAATGCATGCAGTGTGTTAAAATAAATAGTGTAGTGTATTCAAATGAATATTATTGAGAAATTAATATGCAATATTGAAAAAATGTATATGTAGTATTGAGAAATAATGTATATGCATTATTATTGAGAAATGAATGTGCGGTATTAAAAAATGTATATCAAGGAACCACATACAGGAAGGTGGTCCCGGGACCACCTAATAATTTGCGTAGCAAACCCAGTTTTGTGTTTAAAAAAACACGGATTTTTCCTATAACATTTTTCTTAATTTTGAATTAAAAATACCTCATTAGACTTGCTCAAAAAAAAAAAAAACTTGATTGGATTTTTTTTTTACAAGAGAACAAGCAATACTCTAGTGAACCTGTGTATGTATGTACCGAAACGGAATTACAGCTTACTGAACGAATAAACTAAGACAATGAAAATTACAAAACAAGCTAGAAAATTTTATTAGAATATTGCTATCTCTGATTCTTGGCTTTCTCTCTGAGATGATGTACAAATGTACTTGATTGGATCGTTGTGTGGCACATGTATTGCAATATGGCGTAACCCTTCCTTCAGAGTGTTTGCTGCTACCGCCGTAACACATTGCAAGGTGGCGCGTTTAGTGTCACGAGCCCAAAATAATGCATTGCCATTGTTAAGTCTTGTATCGCTCCTAACTGTCCAGGCACAATTGTTGAGGTTGGGGCGGATTTTGTGAAGACTAATTGTTATAGTGGCAACATCAGTGCATTGACCGCCCACTAGAAAATTGTCAGCTTCATCTTCTTCACCAAATTCCAAAGGAGGGTGATTGGTGATGGAAGCAACATTTGTACTAGCATGTAGCATCCATCATCCTAGCCTTAATTTTAGCTTGATTCAAGGCTGCTTGCACATTTCGCGAAGTACTCTCAAAGACCTCCTTGTTGCGTTGGTACCAGAGGCGTTGCAGAATTGCTATCGTGAAGGAAAAACCGTAAATTTGTCGTAACCTGTAAAGCGGCTAATCTCGTAAGGGGTTCGTTGTAGGAAAATGTGCGGAAATAGAACCTCCAACCCGTTCTCACACTGCTCACGCAAAGGCGCAGTCTCTGAACATGTGAAGAACTGTTTCAACATGATCCCCTATACTTATTTAAAGTTATTAAAATTAGATTTAAAAAAACCTTATAAATTGTTGAATTATTGAACTGAGATTATCTACCTCTGGGAAAGGGGAAAAAAAAAAGAAACAAATACGATAGTTTGAAAGAATTTTGTAAATGGTAGGATATATCTTAGTTAGTTAAATTTTTATATGAATGACAATTGTTTGAACATTTATAGCTAATTGGGTTTTGGCGTATGAAATATTAAGGTGGATTAGGGATGCAGAAATGAGACAATGAGGAAGTGAGGCAGAGTTAGCTCGCATTACGGTACTTGGGCTCAAGCCACACAACCACATACTCAAGCAAGGAGGGGAAAAGCCGAATGTTGGTGCGCCAAACGGCTGTGGCTTGCGCCACTAGGCCTAATGCGTGCCGCGGCCCACAACTGCTTTTTGCCTCGATGCCTCTCGATTGCGGATTCATGTAGTGTTTTGCTCGTCGCTTCCTATGACATTCGCTTAAAAATCTCATTGAATAACTTTTATGTGAGACACATAAATCCATAGGAAATTAGAATTCCTAGAAAATAGAGGATTCTGTAAACTTGTTTGTTGGACAATAATGTAGGAAATTCTATTTCTTACAAGATGGACGAAATAGTTACCACAGGGGCTAGGTAAATGGAAATTCCCATAGGAATTTGTATTTCCCGTATACAACCAAACACATAAAGCAATTTTTTTATGAAATAGATAAGAAAAATTAATTCCTATAAATTGCAAATTACTCTAGAAAATTTATTCCAACTCCAACCAAACAAGCACTTAGAATCTGAATGGTTCATCTTCCCATTGAGTTGATATAGAAGATTAATTGATTTCATATGTGTGAAGAAGAGAAGGATGATTCAATTCTCTCCTTGTAACTCTCCTTTCTCTCTTAAGATTTCTTTTAGAAACTTGGTGATACAAACTCCTTTTGTTAATTTACTTTGATGATCATCAAAGCAAATTGTTCTCTCTATAGTATCTCATTAGTTATTTCTTTTTAATCCGAAGATATTAAAGAGACGAAATTAAACTAATAGAAAATCGTAGTTTTTTTTTTCACACATATAACAACAATTACTTTTTCTCTTCCGTATGTTTACGTGAAAATATCATTTCATATATAATATGGTTTTGTTCATCCCATTTTATTTGAAACTGTATTATAACATTGAGTCCAATATCATTAGAGTTTGTTGACATTTGGCAATAAATTCTATCAAGTATGCACTCCATTTCTAATTTTATGTAGTAATGCTCATCTAAATTAAACTAATGAGTAACGTTCATAACACACGTGTACCATTCTACCGTTTCTACTGGTACACTTGTGTGTACCTTCTGATTTGTATAAGAATAAGCTCAAAACACGATAGGCAAATTAAAATAGAAATATAATCAAATTGTCAAATCAGTAATTATGAGACTTAAGAATACTGTACTAACTCTTTTTGTAAGCACGACTCAAAGAGGGCAAAGGATCCATGGTCAAGATATTGCATCAAAACCCCCATTTAAACCAAGGAGAAATTGCATCAATTTCTCTTCATTGTCAAAATCAGTTAATCTTTTACGAAACTCACAACTACATTTACCCAAAACTCCACAAGTACATGTTGGAATTTTTCTCACACTTTGTAATTCGTCCCAGGCCCTTCTCAATTTGTTATAATAAGTCACTAAAGGCTGATGATCTTGTCGAAGAGCATTAATTTCCTTTTTAAGCTGGTATATAAGAGGCCCATTTATATTACCATATCGTTCATGAATTTCAGACCAAAGTTCATACCCAAATTCAATGTTGTTAAAATCCTCTCCTATCTCAGGCAACATGGAATTTAAAATCCAGCTAGTTACTAAGAACTTGCAGCGATTCCATGACTGATAATCTTTGTGATTCTCATCAGGTTGCTTGATAGAACCATCTACAAAACCTAATTTGTTCTTAACCCCTAAAGCACGTTTAATTGACCTAGACCAACGCACATAATTGCTACCATTGAAAGCAGGATTAACAATGGAATTACCTGTATTATCAGCTCCACTGATAAAGTATGGGTCATTATATGGATTGGGTGAAGATGGAAACAAATCTTGATGAGAGGAAACCGGTTCTTGATATGAAGCTGCCGACTCCGCCATTTGCAAGTGAGGAAGAAATTGAGCAAGAGAAAAAAAAAGAAAGAGAAAAATGAATCAGTAAGTTCGTGAGGAACTTCTGGAGCTCTGATACCATGTACAAAATTATAAACTCAGAGAATTGAATGTTGAAGCTATATTCAACTTTGAAACAGTATATTCATGGAAGAAGAAGAAAAAGAATTACAAAGTAAAGTGTGTAATATGTTCTAATAGAACCGTAAAACAATAAAGTAAAAGAAGAGTTAGGTGGGTATTTATACCACTAACTAATTATTACAAAAAGAGTTAGTATTCTTAAGTCTCATAGTAATCAATATTTAGTACGTATGTATTACAGATAGAATCAAACAGATAGCGGCACCACAGCACATCTAATGAATATGCTATGATCCACTACTTATTTAGTACACAGCACAATCATACTTTTCAACAGAAATTTAGGCACACATTACATTACATTACATTACATTACATATTTTAGAGTATTGGGTGAGGATAAGTAATTAAATATAATACTCCATCAGTATCGGTTAATCTGCAACATATTCAATTGTTGCAGATAAACCGATACAACATAGGAGCACGTAGTATAATGTCGTGTTTAGTCGCAAGTGCATGGATCACAGCTGCAGTCATCCCCACAGCCACACTCCATCCTTCCATAATTCCTGCATAACAAAATCCAAATTATATATATATGCCTTCATATTGTTCTCCCAAAAATGGTAATAAAGTCATTATTTAATTTTAAAAGTTAAATTATTAAAAGCAAATAATACGTTTTGTACATGATCAATTTTCTATATATGAATTAAAGCCAAATTGTTTGGTTGACACAATAGGAAATACAACCCACTAAGGGACAGTTCATGAGTGATTTTCCATGACTTCCCTTGGAATTGCAAATTTCCCTGCTTACTCGGCCTATTTTTCCTCCGACCAAACAAAACTTTATTATAAGCTCTGTTTGTTTTGATTAAAAATGTTTTCCCTGAAGATCAATTTTCACATTTCCGTGGAAAATCATTTTCTCAATTTTTTTTATTAGTTTTTGAAAAAAATGGAAACTAGTTTTCAAATAGGTTCAAAATAATGGTCCTTAGTTCCCTCTTGCTTTCCACCATATTTCCTTAGTTCCGTCTTTTTTTCTCCTTTCACTCATCATCCCCCTTCTATTTTTTTCTCCTTTATTTCCCGGCTTACTTTTTTCCATAGAAACAAATAATGAATTTTTTATTTTTAATTTATTTTCCTTTAAAATTGTTTTTAATTGAAATAAACAGAGTCCTAGTTGTATCCTAAGAAATTCTATTTCCAATGAAATTAAACACTAACCAAACAAGACCAAAAAAAATTGATGGTGAGACAATATATGTACTATTTAGTATGTTATTAAATGTATACCTGCTGCACTGGCAGTCATCACAGCTGCAACTGTCACCACAACCGCAGTTTCTTAGGGCCATTTTCGTTGTCAATGAATCAAAAATGATGAGGAAGCTAAAGGCTATTTAATTGAAGATCGAGGATATATAAAAATGTGTAATGCAGTGTTTTAGATGATCCAGAATAATGATGAACATTGCATCTATTTATACTAATGTATACAGAAAGCATCATATGAAAAAAAAATAATATTCAATTATATATACATATATATCTTATGAGTTATGACTAGTAATCTATGCCTTTCAAAATGTCAACTATCCCCTAGAAGCTAAGTCACCTTTTACACATCAGCATTTTTGCCAAGTACTTTCTTCGTAATATAATAATACTAGCCTTGTGTGCACGCTTTACGTGCGACGATATTTTTAATGTATCTTAAAAACTTGAAGGTTTTTGTTTGAGAAATTGATTTTTTTTTTTAAATTCACACTCATTCACATAATCGTAAAAAAAAAATTCCCCTTTCATCCAGCCATTCCACAACAATGAACAAAATCGGCTATCAAATTTCTACGATAATAAAAAGGTAAAATTTTTATGTAAAAAATTATATTAAAATGGGTATCTATTTATAGGGAATTCAAAAATATGAATTTTGATTATTTTATTTTATTTTTCCGAATTGCATATTTTGTAATATTTTAATTTTAAAAAAATCAAAAATTGTAATAACTTTCTTAATAAATAGAGTGATGTTATTTGATTTTTAATAAATTTTTAAGGGGTATTATAGACTTTTCGAGAGGGACATCATGGCTTCCCTTGGCTTATATAATAGAGATATTGTCAAATCGTTGCCATTAATATGTTACGAAGATAGTACTATAAATAAAAATAAAAAAATATATAAGAAGATTAATTAAGATAGAATTTAGCCAGTAATATGAGATGATATGATTTGATTTATTTCTTGTTGTATAGAGCATTTCATCCATGTCATTATATCCAGAATTGAAGCCTTTATATATACATTATCAAAGTGCTCCAATAACTTTTTTACTTCTCTCATTTTTTGTTCATTCTAAATTTTTATTTCTAACCATTTAATAAAACAATAAAGCAATAACAGGTCTATTTGTTAATTAACCGGTTATAAATAACGTTAGTGAGAATGAATTATATATAAATTTGATAGTAAAATCAATATTTATTTCCATGATAATGGTAAATGGTAATAGCTAATTTATTAATCAAAAATAGAAAAAAAAAAATCAAGCTGAGAAATGAAAATATGTTTCTATAAATCCCTTACTAATTAAATTATATTTTAAATTCATTATCATTATTACATTTTATTACAACCATGAAATAACACTGTAGTAATTGACCGAATTTTATACTTATCCACAACCCCAAGACCCGCTCAATATTCTCTAATATACATTCAAAGAAATTTGTCTACATTCCATAAATGTTAATAGAAATTATAAAATAGAGGAAAATTGTTGATAAACAATTTTTTCTAATGGCCGACAAACAAATTTTTAAAACAAGACTATCCTCACTATAAAAAAAAAAAAAAAAAAGACTATCCAAATTACAACTCATTATAAAAAACAATAGCTTAAAGATAGAAGCATAACCTAAATTACCTAAATAGTTAAAGCATGCTTCGAATAATTTGTCATAAAGGGGCCGAGCTAATTAAGTAAGAAATGAATTTAACATTTGGTTTGAGGATTTGAAGGCAAAACCAATGATTTTTATAGTATCCATAATTATTTTGGGTTACGATTTTGAATTTTCTATGCTAGGCATATTATTGGGCCGTTCTGTTTACGTATAAAAATTGTGTGTTCGGAACATTTATATATAAATGGGTTTATAAAACATATGTAATGATATAATTTATTAAAGAAAAACTAAGTTAACCGTGAGGGTCAAAAGCAAAATGTAGGTTTTAGGACAAATACTCTGTACTTGACCTGTGTAGTTGGCTGAGTATGATTTTTACTCAGGTGAGACAATCTTCATGGAAACATAGTTTTTTTATTTTGGAAAGTGTAATCAACCGAGTACTTACTTTACTTTATTGAGTACTTGATACTTTGTAAAATTACAAATTGTAATGTCATGTATTTAAGTTAGTTTTTGGAAGGTTATTGTAACCCAAATGATAATGATAATCTTTCATTAGGTGGGTTGTTTTAACTAGGATGTAAAGCGTTTTTGCTGAAAATTAACTTCCCATTTTACATTGTTTGGTTTGGAGTAAAACATTAACAATGTAAAACTTGGGATGAAAAAATATTTTTCACCTTATTGAAAACATTCCCCCCCCCCTCCAAATTGGAAGGAAAACATTTTACATCATACATGGAAATAAAATATTTTCCGTCACAATTGAAGTAATTAATTTTCAATTCAACCAAACAATGAAAAATGCTAAAAATGGAAAACCATTTTACATGCGACCATACAATAATGTAATCACTTTGTGAAAATGAATTTTCTAATGTAAAAGGTTTTTCATGAAAAATAATTTTTATTTGAAAACGTTTTACACCCTATCAAACGGACCCTTAATTAATCATTACTTTAACCATCTCATATGCATTACAAGTTACAACACTGGAGTTTCTAAGGTTAAATTAATATTGGAAGTTAACCTTTTTCACCCCAAAAGAGGAAAATGGGTAGTGCTTTGCAATCATAGGTTATACGAGCATTATTTGCCTATTTGGATAGGATAGGACGATACTTCGTTGTGGAAACGTTGTTATAAAAGATAATCTGTTAATTTTTTTCCTAAATTATAATATGGGTGTTGATAATTGAAAAAATTGATTGAAAGATTAAACTATATCAAGTGTGTTCTTTTCAAAGTCTAACTCAAACTTCTGATACAATTTCACTGTCACAAAACAGCATGAAGTGTGCCTTCCTTCCAAGTTGACTTTAAAATTAATAGAAGCTTCAAACTTGTTTACTAAGTATTTATCAATTCATTATTATTATTATTATCATCATCATCATCATCATCATCATCATCATCATCATCATCATCATCATATCATGGCCGAAGTCTGAATTTTTAAGTTAGGGGATTATTAATATGACACTTTATATATATAAGTCTCGCAAATTAAAATCATCACTATATATCCATTGTATTTGAAATCAGCGTGGACTCTCTTATTATTATCCATCATTTTTAATATTTAATCTACACAATATTACTAAAGTACGGTGATAACTAAGAGATACATGTATCACCTCTAAGTTTTTTCTTTATAAAATAAATTTAGCCTACAAAAAATTACAATTTATATCTACATGCATCTTTTAAATTTCAAACCTCAATACAGTTAAAGAATCAGTTTAATTAATTAATTCACAATTTTTATGTTCTAAAATCATAACAAAATATATGTTATAGCATACTTCATTAGTAATTTTAAAAAGTACGTGTCATTAGGGAAACTTTTAGTCTATTATACACCCAGTTAATATAAAGCTATAATACATATGGTAGAAATTATCATATAATAAAGGTAAAATAATTTCACTAGATGAAACCTCTAATTTGGTCATTTGGTGTATAACTAACTTTGCTCAAATCTCTCTTTTGCCAAACAAGGCCATCTAATATCTATTTACAAAAGATGCTTTCCAAACAAATCATATATAGGTTTCACTAGACCAAACCTCTAATTGGACGGAAATCTTTCAAATTTGCACAAAACCTTCTTTTTACCTAAGAAATCAGCAATTAGAAAGATAGTAAACTCTTTAATTTTTGATGGGTTATTAAAATATGGGGCAAAAAGACCTAAACAACAAAACAATATTATTATTGTAACTAATACATACTCTAATACACTACAAAAAATGGTCCACTAACGACGGGTACACATTAATGACGGACCTAAATCTCGTCGTAAATGTAGATCTTTTGTGACGCTTTTTTAGCCCATCATTAAAATGTACCAAATACCTAATCCAAACTCTATTAGAAATAGGGGTGTAAAAACAGGTTAAACGGTCGGAAACAGATCGGTCAAAAACGAGTTCGGTCAAAAACGGTCGGTAAAAACAAGTCATATGGCCCCTTTCGGTATCAGTCGGTAGCGGTCGGTCTTATTCGGTATTTGGATGAATTCGGTATTTTCTAAAACAAGTGTCGGTCGGTTTCGGTCCAGTACTTATCGGCTCGGTCGTTTGTCGGTAACAAGTCACATTTAGTCGGTCAAAAACGGTCTTTTACAAGTCATAATCGGTATACGGGTCATAAATGGTTAGTCAAAATCGGTATACATCGGTCGGCCAAAATCGGTATGCGGGTCGTAATCGGTTATTTACGCTAGTCTATTCAGGCCAATTAAGATCGAGTTATGTTCTATTTGAGTTTATAGTAAGGGTGAAAGTAATTCGGATAAAAATCGAAAACCAAACCAAACCGCACAAAATTATAATTTTGGATTGGATTTTATTTTATTTCGGGTCGGATTAGATTGAAAAGTTTAAGAAATTTGGATTTCAGATTGGATTCGGTTTTGGCCTTTTAAAAACCGAAAACCGGATTACAAACCGAATTTAAGTTGCTATTGTTAAGTTAAATTTCAGTTTGTTATGTCTAGGATTTGTAGTGAGTACTCATAAAAAATTAAGCTTTGAATTGATTAAGTGCTCATAAAATATTTATATGTAGACCTTTTAATTTCCTAAAGCGTTTGAGAAGGCACTATAAACTTGTTAATTAGTTGAATATCTTGCTATTTGCTAAAACATATTATTTTATTTATGTGTTATTAAGATGCATTTTTCAAAAAATAGTCTCAAAAGTATGGATCGGATTGGATTACAAATACTAAAATCGGATTGGATTGAATTTTTTTTGGTTTGGATTCGGATCGAAAATTACAAAACCGAATTATTATGGTTCGGATTTGATTTTGCCAATAATCCAAACCTTACACCGAACTTTCACCCCTAGTTTATAGCAACATTGTAACAAAATATATGAGAATAACAACGGCATTAATTTTATTTAATTTTTATGAAATTATATTAAGTTTAATTTATTTATATTAAGTTTTAATTAAATGAATTTAGAAAAAATTCATCAATTTTTATCAACTTAGAGAAATCTTGTAGATAAGTTCGGTAAAAAACGGGTTCGGTTGTAAACAGACAAATGAATTCGGTGATAAGGCCGATCCAAAAGAGGTTCGATACAGTACGGTTTCGGTCAAAATCGGTCGGTCAATAATCGGTTTTTGGCAGGTTGAAAACAGGTTCGGTTTGAAAACAGGTTCGGTAACGGTCGGTCTCGGTATAATAAAAACAGGTCGGAAACGGGTTCGGTTTTGAATGGGGTCGGTACCGGTCGGTTTCGGTATGCGTAAAAGCGGTCGGAAAACAGTTTCGGTATAATTCTAGTTCGGTAGCGGTCGGTATTCGGTCACTAAAAATTCGGTCAAAAACAAGTTCGGTATCGGTCGATAACGGTCGGTCAAACAGGTTTCTTACCCATATTTACACCCCTAATTAGAAATATATAGTTCATTCACGACGGGATTGCGACGAGAAAAATATCTGTGACGTAACGCCAAAGGCACGATGCTAATTAATAGACCAAAATGCACGATTTAAATAGAGATTATTCTACTAGTGGACCCTTCTTTTTTGTGACGGGGTCATATTTTTACGACGGAAAAAATCATTTGCGACCCCCATTTTCTATAACGGGATCACATTTTTGCTGTAGGAATTCTCGTAGTAAATAACATCTTTTCTAATAGTGATACTATTATAATAAAGCCCTTTTTTTAATAGACGCCTTTATGTTTTTTATATTTTGAAAAAATTGGAAGATATTATGCCTTGAACAAAATCTATCTACTACAAATCACTAGACTCAATTTAACCAATAAACATCCAAGGGTGGGGGGGGGGGGGGTGAGATAGTAGATTTTCTCAAATGCGTTACGATAAGGTTCGAACACATGATCTCAAGTGTATATTTGGAAGGGACTTGTTAAACGTCGCCCGCATATTACTTAAAATTGCCCACGATAAAAAGTAAAAAGACAAAATTGCCCTTGATTTAAAATTACACCACAACAACTTAGATTAAATATACAACGACGTCGGACACCACGTCATGACCTCGACCACCACCACCACCATGGTGGTGGTGGTGGTTAAATTTTTTTTTTTAATAAGGGAAGGGGCGTCCAGATCAGACGCCCCAACCATGGGGGGGTGTTTGATCTGGACGCCCCTAAACCCTTATTTTTTAAAAAAAAAATTAAAAAAATTTAAAAACAAAAATTAAGGGAAGGGGCGTCCAGATCAGACGCCCCAACCATGGTTAGGGCGTCTGATCTGCACACCCCTTCCCTTATTAAAAAAAAAATTAACCACCACCATGGTGGTGGTGGTGGTGGAGGTGGTGGTCGAGGTCATGGCGTGGTGTCCGACGTCGTTGTATATTTAATCTAAGTTGTTGAGATGTAATTTTAAATCAAGGGCAATTTTATCTTTTTACTTTTGGTTGTGGGCGATTTTAAGTAATATGCGGGCGACGTTTAGCAACCCACTATTTGGAATCGTTGACCATTAGGCCAAGAATTCAACCTTTTCGATAGACACCTACCAATTGGTGTAAATGAATTGATGCTTTTTCTAATATATAGATAGATCGATAGATAGATAGATATAGAAATATATGAAATATTTTGGCCCATGATCTTGCAAGAATGGGGCTTAGAATGACTAACACCAGGAAGATCTACCCAAACCCTCCCTCAGAAGTGACACACATTTATGAAGAACAAAGGAGTAACACTGCTTCTACTTCTGGATGATTATAAGTTTCTTAGCATGTACTTTAGTTTAATAGCTATTTCCAAATTCCCTTGTTATTGGTTTCTGTTGCATTATGCTCATAGAATCATGGATGTAGCCCTGTGGCTATCTCTTGCTACTTGTACTACTCTACTTTTAAGTAATTAATCTAATTTCCTTTTTTCCTTAAAAAAAAGAAATATATGAAATACTTGTATAATAGGCATGTTATAAATTTATAATAACATTTTTATTTTCTTTTGTGTGTATCAGTGTATCACTAGCTTTGGGGAATTGTTTGAGTGAGTATGCATTTTTAGGTTTTTCTAAGTTGTACATGTAAGGTTTTGAGATTCTAAGTTGTACCCATGATTTTAAAATTCTTAGTTGTGCCCTTATATTATTTAAACCAAGTTTCAAATTCGTTAGTTTAGTTTAATTTATCATTTTTTCATCAGATTTTCATAAGATACATCTCTAAGTGTTTTTGAATTAAAAATCATATTAAAGAATAAATCAAGTCAAAAGTAATGAAAATTTAAAATTGAAATTTAATTGCAAAGGGCAAAACTCAGAATATTAGGTGACTTAGGGGTTTTGAAAACCATGAAGCACAACATGGATTTCACAAAATCTTAGGGTTGTAGCTTAGAATAATCCTTTATTCTTTTAATAAATGTGCACTTTAAACTAAGATATAGTGTGTATGAAATACTTATTTTATGGTGAGTTCAACTTATTAAGCACCCTTTTTATTTATTAAAAAACAATCAGGTTAGGTCATGTTAGGAAAAAATCACACTAGAAAAAATTCAAAACAAGATTAGAATATTTCAAATTAAATATAAACTAAGTAATACTCCCTATATATGTATCAGTTTATCTGCGACATTTTTAAATAAGGATGTAACACAATAACTCCACCAATCCATATCTTTCCAAACTTGGTAAAATTTTAGACATAAAATGACCAAAATACCTCTAACCTTAAAACTTAACAAACATTATACCCTGCTTAATCTTACACATTCTCCCTCGTGTTTTACCTTTCAACATTCTCCTAACCTTACTTTAAGAAAAAAAGTGTCTAGAGAACTGCATTAACTGATTTGTTGCAATTAAATCGATACGGAGGGAGTATAATATTTTTGTCAAGTATATTTTTTTATATGTGGGTCATCATCGAGTAGTCTAAAGTGAAATACTATTTCTCTTGTAGGACGGTCTGATATAACTTTTAATTAGAAAACAGTAACTTTATATTCTAAATCTTTAATTTTTTACAAAACTAGTTAAGCTTTGTATTATAAGTTATAGTTTTATAAGCAAAAGTTACATTTTTAAGCAAAAAGTTGTCCTCACAGTCTAACATGAGACTTCATAAATTTGAAATGTTAAGTCCACAGCCATGAATCATGATCATAATTAATAATACTAGAACCAAAATAGAGGAAGAAACAAAATTGACAAGAACTCCTTTTTTTTTGAATTTAAAATTCAATAATACATAGACAATCACACAAACAAACCATGATCATCAACAAATCAATTCAAGATATAAACCAATCTGAAGATGTCATGGCCTATTTATTCAGTTCACAATACAGTCATTTTTTCATAAAATCAAGCCATACATATTCAGAATACATAAGAGCCAACTGCTTGATCTTATCTAATTTAATCACAAGTGCATGGGTCACAGCTGCAGTCATCTCCACAGCCACACTCCATCCTGGCATTCATCCTGCAATTAAAACAACGAAATTAAGAATAAAACTAAGTTATAACGATTGTGTTAAAGGACAATCTCTCAACCAAAAAAGCTTAATCTGATGGTTGAAGTACAGAAATATGTTTATATAGTCTATCAGATTGGCAATCAACTCATGCATATTTGTGATTTTGTTCCCTGATTTTGGGCAAATACTTCCTCAGTAACATATGAGAGAGATTATTGGAGCATATCTGATATATGTATATAAGCTACAGGACAAACACAATTTACCATTTTTCATTGGAAAAATACACAAAAAAGTTGTCATGTAGCTGATATACATACATCTCAGCTATACACTAATAATTTCTTGCTTTTTTAGGCAAGAAAAAAATATTCATTTGCTGCAAGCCAAGTTTTCTGTCACCGAACAAAGTACTCCGTAGAATAATACAAGACTATCAGCTTATGAATCGACGAGTCTGGGATCACTAAGTACACTTTCTCCGCTCTTTTATAATTGCAATATTTATATCCTCACATTTGTCGAGTCACACTATACGTTGATACAGATCAAATAAGATCACATTAACTATGTTTATTTTTGTGTATTGACCGTTATGCATTGTCAAAGTGCGAATTGCGAAAAGCGAAAAACTCGAAAGGTTGCACTAAGGTTACAAGTACAAATTAAACAAACATAAACATGAATCAATAAGAAGAAAGGATACCTGTTGCAGTTGCAGCTGTCACCACAAGTGCAGTTGTCGCCGCAGCCACAGGTTCTTGGGGCCATCTTTCTCGGAGATTATGTTATGAGAAGAAAGGTTATTATTGAATAGAATGATTGAAGAGAAGATTTTAGTTGTGAGATGAGTTAAGACTTTATGAACAATGATGCTTATTTATAGAACTTCAAAAGGCACTTATCAAAACATCTATATCGAAATTTCTTGGCCTTTCACCAAGTCAACTGCACCCCCACAACAATGAGGGCACACAAGCTACAAAGCAAAGGTTTTAAGCAATAAAAAATAGTGGTAGATAATATGGTCACGATGCTTGAAAATTACAGGCAACACTATAGCTTGCCGTGTATGTTTCTTCTTGCGCCAATGAATCAATTTCAGCCACTTATCACATTTATTCTTTCACTCTTTATTAAAGGTAGACACGACCGTGTCACGTCGGCTCATGTGACAAGCCTACGTGCCTCGTTCCACAGTGCCATGGCGGGTTGTTTGGCTAAGAAAAGATCGTGTCGTGTTGGGCTTGTACTATGTTTGAGAAAATAAGGGTTGTGCCAACTTCTAGGGCTCATGTATGGCTCAACCCGACATATTTCGTGCCTTGCCTTGTGCCTTACTAAGAATATCTAGATTATTATGAATTTCGTTCATAAGCATTTGCATAATGTACGGGACAAGCACATGTTGGGCTCTTGCTAAATTTCTAAAATTTCGTTCGTGCAATGTATGTCTGTCCCATGGCCCATCACTAGAGGGCTCATTCAAGGTTGGGCCCAACCCGTGTTTTGCCTTGCCGGCGCCGGCTCTCATGCTCGCCAGGCCATGCCTAACTCAACTCTTTATCAAAACTCAAAACTAATACAAATTCTCAAAAACATTGAGGTAAACTAAATTAATGGGTTAAAAGATACCTCAATTATGTTAATAGTTACCCTAAATAAAACTACTTTTTTTTATCAAGGGGTAACCGATCTGATCTTTACTGATCTGAACTATACTCTTCTGATATGATCTGAAATTTTCTAATTGTAGTTATTTTATAGTTATATAATTTTTCTTATTTGATCTCAACTTTTTTGAATTTTTCTGATCAAATCTAAATTTTCTGAAAATAAGCACAAGATTGCTTATTTAAGTTAAACCAAACGCACCCTAGTGAGATGCACAAGATTTTTTTCATATCAAAGTTGAACCTTAAACATAAGATGAAATTCTACCCACTGCAGCAACTTGCAAATACTACCTCAGTTTCCCATTAATTGCAACAATTTGAAATAAACTAGAGAGTAAAGATATTAGTTGTTGCAAATAATCTAAAACTGAGGTAGTGTGTAAGTTTTAACCAAAGCTCTTATTCGGAATCCTACAATGAAATCATAATTAAAAAAAGGGCTGACGTGCTTCAAGTAAACATTCAATGTATTTGAAGTTACATGACCTAATTGCTAATAATGAAAATATATATTATTAACATAAATATATAATCCAAACTCAATCATTTTCATTTGAAAACAAGCATATTAATTTAGACCAGGCCACTATAGCATGGTGCTCCCGAGTGTAAAATATAAGACGTTCAAGTTTCTCAACAACAGCATAGGTCCAAAATTCCCAACTCTATATCGGACAGACTACAGAAACCTCTGGTGTTATATGAGCTATAGATTTACCAACAAAAACTTGATGAAGAAAATAATATCTAGTGTTGTTTTATTCAAAATTAAACAAAGTCAACATTGAATAACTCCAACAGAATCTTTTGGCTATAAAACAGCATGAAACTTGCTGCTTTGCAAGTTGAACAGTAATAAGGACTATATTAGAAAGATAGCAAGAGAATGTCACCCATATACAGATGGAGAGATAATAATAATAATATAGATTTGAGTATCAAAGATAAGAAAAAAGACTTCTTCTACCTGATCAATCTCCCTATGAATTGAATCACATCACATCATGGCAAACGGATTCAAATCGCAAAAAAAAAAAGCAAAAAAAAAAAAAAAAAAAAAAAAACACCCCTCTTCTGAATCAATTCAGTGTACATAAGTAATCTACGGCCCAGTTCTTTTAGACTGAATTAAACTGAGTTGAGCTGAATTTGTCTGAAATTAAGCTCCAAAAGAGGAAAACGATCGCACCCCAGCCCCCTGACCAAAATAAAGGGGGGAAACATGGCTTATGGACTAAATTACAAAAATGAGCTCACCAACTCTGAGAAAAGGATAGCAAAATCTATCTTATTTCACTATATCCAACTTAATCTAGAAAAACTTGACTAAATAATACGGAGTATGAAGATTGTGTATGACCAACTAATGGACATGTTCGTATCTTCTACTTCTTCTTTCCTTCCACGGTTCCACCCCTTTGATGAATCCATTAACGAATACCTAATCAACCAGTATATTACCTAGTCTCAGACTAGCAGGTTCTCCTCCATTAACAAGCTGCCTTAAACCAGCTTTCAGATCTGGTATTCCTTCCTCCAAAACCGCACAAACGGGGTAGATAGGAATACCGCTCACCCTTCTCTGTAACTCCTCTAAAACACATTCCGCCCCGGCCTCATCCATTTTATTTGCCACGATCAGCGTTGGACGATCAGATAAACCTTCTCGATAATGTTCCAACTCTATGACCAAATCTCTGAGCTGCTCCCATGGTGGAATCCCTTTCCGACCATTGAGAGCAGCAGCTAAATCAACCACATATGCCAAAATTTTAGTCCTTTCTATGTGTCTTAAGAATGCATGTCCAAGACCACGGTTCTCATGAGCACCCTTAATGAGCCCCGGGATGTCAGCCACTGATATTGAGAGTTCATCATAGTTCAACTTTCCTATATTCGGTCTCAAGGTGGTAAAGGCGTAATGACCTACAGCAGGTTTCGCCCTAGAAATAGCACCCAAAAGGGTGCTTTTACCTGCATTTGGCATTCCCACAAGGCCCACGTCAGCAATACTCTTGAGCTCTAGTATCAAACTACCCTGTGACCCGGGCAACCCAACCCTAATGTTAGGTTGATTATAATCATCGGAACTCTCCATGCTACTGTTCTCATCAAAACCGTGATTGATATCTTTAAACTTCTTTATAGGCCGTCTCCCGGCTGATACACTGCCTAAACCACCTTCTCCACCACAAGCAACAACTATTTGTTGTCCCTCTTCAGTCAATTCAGCAACATTATATTGTATTTCTTCCTCGTCTTCTGCTAAATCCTCTTCATCGCTATCACTTTTCAGATCACTATCGTCATCGTGGTCATTTGTGCTATCATAATGTGAACAGAATTCATTCTCGCTATATGTTGAGTAACCATGTGAATAAGAACGTGAAGAGGAAGTTTGAATGGATGAAAAATGAGAGTGTGGTTTGATATATGCTAAATTTTCAACAGGTTGATTAGCAGAAGAAGATGAGACATGAGCACCATCATCCACCTGATCCATTTCGGGTTCCCGCAAACTCGAATTGGGTAGCTGATCAGATGCATGGAATTCAGAAGTAACAGTACCTGGAATATCCCAAGGGCGAGACCCAGTAGACGGTTTCTCCACTGCTACTGAAGGGATTTCGCCCTCCACTAGATGGATAACAGTACCAACAGGTATTTGCACGACCTGCAACATTCAAACAACCATAACACATATATACAGATACTAATCAACAGAAATGAAATGACCAATAAAAGCTCGTATTTAATAAGAAGGTTATTATTAATAACCTTGTCTTCACCACGGCTGCCAACCTTATTCTTTGAGGCTCCATGCCCTCCTCTTCCTCCATTCTGTCATTCGCCACAATGGTATAAATCAATACACTATCGATTATACAACTTATTTCAGCACTTGACATTTTACTGACTCAAAGATATAGCAAATAGCAGATTTTTATACAATGTGATGTTGCAAACCACGGAAGTCCCAAACTGCAGAGACACATCGTAGAATCACATCACCACCCCTTCCACCATTCCCACCTGCAGAATAAAGGGAACTAAATAAAAGGTGTTATCAGTCAAAAATGAAACTTTTAATTAGTAAACACAATCACCAAGAACGCTTATTTAGTAAACATAATAAGTTAATAACCAAGAAGTACAGAAACCAAGTTGGAGTTAAACCCACCATCAGGCTTGCCATGGCGATCATTTCGACTACGATGCAAACTGCCATTCCCACTTCCCCCTTCACCTCCTTTAACATGCAATCTAAATCTGTCTATCATTCTCCTCTCCTGAGAAATACAACAAACCTCATCCAACTTTAGAGTTTAGGCCTGACAAAACAATAAGATAAAACAGTGCCTCTTTTTATTTGCAGTTTGGCACATTACAAAACTTTAGATGATAGACTACAAACCTGCAAAGGAGTAGCTTTCGACTTCGTCCCAGAACCATTAGAATAAAAAGAATATGACATAAGATGCCTCGGTAATGTCAAAAAAAATCTTAAAGATTCTTCTTGATGAAGGTATCGTGCTTTGCATAACAATGTCCTCATTGCCACAAATCAATTTCACTATCCCAGTTTTTGGTAAATTAGGGGGGGAAAGAACCAGAAACTGAAATAAAAATGCATACGCCAATCACAAAAGCTTTTGGTTTATATGATTTCTAGGTTGATACCCAACACTTCAATTGAGCTTGGCTCTGGTGTTGGAGACTCTAGCCTTGAACGGGGGCTGAACATTTACAACATTTCAATACTAAATCAGACTTAAACATTACTTTAAAACAAACAAAAACAAAAAACTTATACAGCACACACTCAGTAATTCCATGTAAAGCGGAATAGAAAAAGGAAGAAAGTTACAAAAAATATTCTCACACATGGGCTTAAGATCATGAAAATCCAATCACTGTATTGTCACAGATATACGATTCTTTTGGCACATCCTAGGGAAGTATATAAATTTTTAACTTGTCTTCATAACTGAAAATCAGTGTGCAGTATTTTAAGAGATTAAATATAATGGCTACAGCCTTGGTGCATTCGCAATACCAACTACCAAGAATCTATGACCGTTCAAGAATTCGGGAACGGGTGAGCACGTCATATTATCAAACTCAAAGGAATCCTCATAATACGTGTAAATGGTCCTACTTTAAGGCTACGGCGAGCAGCGAGCCAGCTTGAATGTTGATATATGAGCAGCTTGAGTTAATATCTCCATTATAACAACTTCAGTTATAAAGTTAAAGAAAGGACAAAGTGGATACAAGAAAGGGCAAAATTCATGTTTTAATGATGGATTTTACCATTTATAACTGTCACCCAAAAAGGTCTTCATATTTGTTCTATTCTTTAACAAAATACCAAATATCTCCAACACAATCCAGCCATAAGTTAAGTTTGAAGAAGTGAGAAGAAACTAAACACGCATAACACAAATCAAATACATATCTATCCCCATTTCCACTTCATTAAATTAAGCTAAAATCGAATGTATTAGTGCACCTCAAGATCGTATCATGGTTTTAAATCTCGACTGGTCTGTGGCGAAACCACTTTCGCCTAGCGGTCAATCTATGATTCACGATTGCGCTTGGGTAAGTTCAAAATTAGAGGTGCCCATACTTTGGACTACCCAAAATCCAATCCAATCCAATCTGATTTGTCAATTTGGATTGAAATTTTAACTTTCAAATTGGGATTTGGATTCAATTTTTTTGATATTTAGGTTTTCAGATTGAGAAAATTAAAATCCTTTAAAATCCAATGCAATCCAAAATTATGTGAGTATTCTATTCTAAATCAATTACAATATAGCAAGTTTCCCGTCAATTGTAACTTTTATTATAAAACAATAGCTTTTTATACAACTTAACTAATTATACAAATATTAATAAATCAGAATCAAAATTTGATTTGGATTAGGCCACAGTCCAATCCAAAATCAAAATAGACATTCAAAATCCTTTAAAATAGGATCATGATGCGGCCAAGATTTAGTACCATGAATTGTATCTCCAACAAATATATATGAATCGGTAGTGGCATATCCAAGAATTTTTTAAAGCGAGGTCGAATAGAAGACCAACTACACAGATTAAATTACACTACCATAATCCAGAATTCTAAACTATAAATTACTACCAACAGCTTACAGACATAGCACAACTTTAAGTTCTCCAAAACTCAAATTTAAAACTCCAAATTATAATAAAAAAAAGTAACAAATTATTCTAATAGCTGTACAATTGCATTTAAACACAAAAGAAAGAACCTGAATCTTTTAAGTATGAAATATTGAAATTTTAAATTTTTACCCTTTAAAAACAAATTTGAAGAAATATGCTTGTTAAGCTGCATAAGTGCATAACCACTGGCTGATCTGGGACTTAGAAACTAAGGGTACAGATGTAAACACCAGAAAAAAAAAAAAAACTGTTCAAAAAAGTTGTTTCATACATGAAGTCTCATAACCCAAAGATCCAGATATTTATAGTGACGCATCCAAAATGCAAAGGGAAAGAGGCCAATAATCCCCTAACATACAATTCATCAACTTCATCATGGTTATGAAATGCTAAGTCTTATCGCAACAACAACCAAAAAAAAAAGGTAAGAAAGTTAAAGAATCTTTCAAACAAATACCATATTCACCATTAATCACATCACTTACATTATCCTAGACAAAATGGTTTTTGAGGCCCTTAAATTCACAACAATTCATAAGCAAGATTTTGAACATTTTTAACTCCAACAATGAGTTTCTCAAACCTATATTTATTCCACGACACAAATCCTCCATTAACAAATGCATCATCCTCAAATTAATTTCAAATTTAAGTCACATGCAAAACAAATAGCAAGTATCAAAGATGTAACTTTTCTGCATAAGACCATAATTTTTTTATTACGGTAAACGGGTAAAGCTTAACTAGTTATGCAAAAAATTATAGATTTATAGTAAAAAAAATCAATTTTTAGTTAAAAGTTCTAACAAACCATGAGATAATCAAAAGCTACATCTTTGTTACTCTTCATTTCCCTCTCTCTCAAAATAAAACAAGGGACTTGTTACTTTTCATTTCCAATCTCATCCTATTTCTCTTTTCCCCTGTATCCAAGCAATGCATAAAAGTCTAAAAGATATACACCTCAAGGTCTCTTTGAAAGGAAAGTCTTAAGTCTAAGTTAAGTTTATGGTTGGTAGGGTCTCATTGCCTTGGATTTGTTTGACTTAAGTGTATCATTTGCCATTTCCTAATTGAATTGATAGATAAAGAGTTGAGTACCAAATCATAACATCCAGGCCCGTCCCTGACCCAGGGTAAGAGGAGCGGCCGCCCTGGGCCCAGAAACAAAACCTCCATTTTTGTAGTCTACAGCACAGAACATACACCATCAACAATATTCGATTTGAAATTCACTCTCCTTCTAGAAATAAAATAAAATTACCCAGCAATGCATCAACGATATTCAATAAACCTAGACTAGACTAGAAGAACCCAAGTACCCAACCCAAAGCCATTGTATAAGTGATTCTACGGAAAAACAATCTTACCTCAAAAGCTCTGCTTGCTTTAATGGAGGAAAGGCACCACAAAAACCGCGCCAAACCCCAGTCACAGTTAGTTAGTTCGAAAGAGGAGAGGAGAGGAGAGGCGAGGCGAGGGTGAAAGAAACCGAGAGATGGATATGGAATCCGCTGCGCTAGGGTTGTTTTCTATTTTTTTTTTTTTTTGCTTTTTAAAGATTGAAATTAAAAATGTATATAAATGTCCCATTTTCATTTTTTGTTATCTCAAAATAAATGTTTCATTACTCATTTTTTTCTATTAATTTTAATCATATGGCCCACAAAAAAATTACTCGTATATTTATACCTCAAAAGTGTACTTTCTTAAATTAAAAAAAAAAAACATTTTTCAACCACTACAAGTAAAAAATTTGTACTTTTATAAAAATGACCCCAAAAATATTTGGAGTATTTTTGATGGGACAGAGTGAGTATTAAACAATTGATCAAATTGGTAAAAAAAATTAACACCAAGCAACAATTTGGTAAACAAATTATATATATACAATAAATTGGTAAAAAAGCTTTAGCTAAAAAAAATATGTTTGGCAACAGATTGGTAAAAAAAAAAATCCAAACTCATTTAATAGTTCCCACCAAAATTCAACACATCCAAACTACCCATACTAATTTTCAACAACCTCCATTCATCATATCATGATGAACCCTATCCCAAACCCAACAACCCCTCATATTCTCTCACAGCCTCTCACACCCTTCCTTTGCTTCAACCCCAAACACTAACCCTTCTCCATCGCCACTCTCTCTTCTCAATTCTCTCACTCTCTCCCGTCTCATCTCTTACTTCTCTCACTTTTGCTAATTGGCTCTGTTCTCCAAGATTCACTCATGGTGAACACCAAAGAACTCATGACTGTTTGTTTTGAGGCTGAAACGAAGGAAGAGATGTGGAATTGTTGGAATTTAGCGACTTTCATTGCATAACGGAGTCCATGGGCATGGAAGCATTATTATAGAGATAAAGCTAAGCCGCTGAAGCGTTGTCCCTAAAATCGCGTAGGGCCCTAGAAACTGACATGAAAAGGGTCAAAAAATCTGATGAACGAATAAGGGTAAAGAGAAAGTTAGAGTTTGAGGGAGAAGAGAAGAAGGAGAGGGGTGTTTGTACTACTTCCACTTCGAAGCAAACTAAGATTGGTAGGGTTAGATCTAGTGTGAAAGAGGCGAAGAGATATGATTCTAAAGGTGAGGGGGAGTAAAGGGGGGTGCGAATGAAGCTCCCCATGGAGAAGGAAGTGTAGGAATGCAATGAGCTTAATTAGTTTCACTACTAAATTTGAGTAATATGGCTTCAATTCAATCTTCAATTTAATAGGAGCAATAAGTCCTTATCTTCTCTTGCACATGAGATGTTCTTGTTGTATGCTTGAGGGTTTGCTGGAGAAGATATTTTAATTTTGGTTGATAGTTTCCATAGAAATCAAGGATCGAAAGTAAGACCGAATAGAAATAAATTAGCTAGCAAGATTACATCCATATTTTAAAAATATCTAGAATTAATTAAATTCATGGTCACTAACTCAAGGATTGGCTGAACAAAGATCAAGTTGACATGACATCTAACTACTAGATGATTCTAGGTATAAAAGTCAACGCCATTATCAATACATATAATGTTTCATTATTCGTACATGTCATAGGAAGAAATTTTATATCATATATTTCTATATGGTCAAAGTTATATGTGAGTATTACCCTCACTGAAAATTTTTGCATTCAACCTTTTAAATCAATAAAAATAAATATAGCGGCTAGAAGATTAGGAGGGTTACACTTATAAGGAGCCCTTATATTTAAAATCAAAATTGAAATTGGTATTCATTTTTTACTAAAATCTAGACCAACTTTTACTTTTGGAGTGTGCATGCCTCAATCATGCACAAAAAAGGAAAAAAAAACTTCAATCTTTATATATAGATGATACAAACTATACACCATCTAGGCACAACATGTATTTAAGCTATACAATATAAGAAAGAAACAATCAATAACTAACTAATTCACCCAACAACTCATCAAAAATCAAGCTCTCTAATTCTAAAGCAACACCTTCAGTATCCATTTGAAGGTTAACCCAACCATTCTTATCCTTAGACAAATCACGAGCCATTGCAATATCAAGTGCAGGGTCTAGCTCTGGCCTCCAACTCAGGCACTCCCTAACAAAATCCTCTTCTTCTCGACCTTTCCCTTTTATCTTCGGACAAAGATGACACCAATATGACAATGCTTTAGGGTAATAATTCGTGTAACACCTCTCATGTACATCAACTAATGCCTCATTGATCAAATCGAACAAGACCTTTCTGTGTGAACGAGACATGTTGTTGCACATTACAACATCATCTTTGTTTGATTTTTTGGGCTCAAATGGACAACATACCTCTATCCCATCAAATAATGCGGGATCTAATGGTTTGTTTTCGGTGTGCCATTCTTCAACTTGGTTTCCTCCCATGGCAATTCCTGCTATATCAAGAACAAATTTCATGTATTGCAAGTCTTCATTATAATACTCCACCAAATATTGATCATTTGAGTCTCGAATGTCACTTAACTCTAAAATTGATTCTGCAAAACACGAATAAAAAACACAACAATATATTATTAATGCTAACACAATTGTTATCACTTCGATCATTTGAGAGAAAGTAATACATTGTACATACCTTCTAGAATTGGCCATTCTACAACTTCAATCTCATCTTCTGGAGGACAAACTTCTTGTGTCGAAACTGAAGTGATCCCATCATTTGTCATATCACCAACGCTAGTCATTGTTGTTGAATCATAAGTTTGTTCTTCTACCTTTCGACTTTGTTGCTCATCTAATTGTATTAATTTAGTTGATATCTCTAAATATCTCGGAGAATCAACCTTTAGTTCTTTTAAATCTCCCCCACTTTTATCATAAAATGATTCACTCATACTAAAAGATCTTTGACCTCGAAAACCTCCATCCAATAACCCGAATTCCTTCTCATTTGCTAGCCTCAAGCTCTTAGATAGATGCTTCTTAATGGCCTTATTACTACTACTATCAAACAAATAACTATGTCTTCCCAAGGACTCCTTAAGAGAGGATGATCTTCCAACACCTTGTGACTTAGCCTTCCTAAGCTCTCCTTCATTAGTAACCATCATAGGCCAAACTTCATTGTGCTTGTGCTCGATTTTACTAGGTGCTTTTTCGAAAGAAGGGTTCCTACAAGGAAATGTCCCGGACTTAGCCAAACGCGGTTTTCTTGGAGAAACATCATCCAAAATTTTAAGGAACAAATCTTGATCAACATGAAACAACTCCAAAACACCTACATAATCATCTTTCTTGTTCGAACCCTTGTGTTTAACACCTCTCGATTCATCCCCACGACTTACACTCCTGATAAGTTTAGGATTCGCCTTAAGAAGAGACATTAAAGTTGGAGCTGAACTATCATAGTCACCTTCATTACCCTGCATATTATTTTGTTCTTTGATAAGCTTATCTGGTTTTGTTGAACTATCTTTTTCTTTCATTAACCCTTTAATTCTGGCTTTGATAGACCTTTTGCTTCCCGAACTATTTCTAGAAGACCTCGAATTAACCTGTTCATGAATATGTACATACATATATATCATCAAATTTGCAAGTTATATCTACTCAAGCTAGAGTTGATCATCATTTGCCCGACCCAATCAGCCCGAAAATTTCATAGACTCGCACTTAAAATAGTGTTTTTTCGTTCTAAAGCCCGACTCAAAACGCATGCATATGTCCTGTCAAGCCCACCTAAAAATTTTGGGCTTTCGGCACACTTAGTTAAGGCTCGTACCAAAATCTCTTGTAAAATCGTCTGATGGTCTGACATAGCTTTTAGCTAAAAAATTGTAACCTTTTTTAATAATCTGTTACACTTTATATAAAAAGTTACGACTTTGTGTTTAAAAAGTTAGTTTTTAGTCACAAAGTTCGCCCGACTAGCTAAACTAATAATTAAGAACAGGGAAACAAAAACTCACAGAAGCAGAGTATGTCAAGATTGAATCATCTTCTGATTCTAGTGTTTGGTTAATTTCATATTCTTCCTCTGGTTTGCCTGTATTAAAAAAAAAAAGGAAATTAAAAAGATAAAAATTCAGAACATATAAATTTGAAGGTAGAAAGAAAAAAAAAAAGGAAAATGGACTAACTTTTGCAGGATTTTTCATGGGGTTTATGTTTCTTGTAAGGAAGCATTTTCTTAACATTATGCCATGGATGATGATTAATCATGCGAAATAAGGTCCATATACATCCATGGTGATCATCTTCAACTCTAACATAAGAGTGTTTTCTCCCAAAATGTTTTCCCATATTCAATTATCCCTGCAAAGAAAAACACAAATTGAATTGAATTCATGTTATAAAAATCTGGGTAGAAATAAATTAGCTGAAACTTACAAAAATTAAAATGAAAATTACCTGGGAAAATATCTGTTTGAGAGAAAAATCAAAAATGAAGAAGAAGGGGATAATAAAGAGAAGCTCTGTTTTAGAAGTAATGAAGGGATTAAATGAAGAAATAAATAAAAGTAAAGGGTTGGTAACATAGAAAGAAATGGTAAGAGTTAGAATTAGTTTAATGCGTTGCTTCAACGTAAACAAGGTTGACCTGAGAAAAAAACTATTGAAGATTTATGGTGTGGTCTTTTTTGTCTGCTCTTTTTCTCTTTTCTGGGTTTTTTTATTATTAAATATCTGGAAAATTAGATTTAACAGCAAAAAAAAGCTAGGTTTTAACTTAGTTCCCTTTTAAAAAAAAAAAAAAAAAAAAAGTTCCAAGTCAGTTTGGCTCATCTTTGTCTCTTTCTTTTCTGGATGTTATTTTGTTTCCAACTGTTTTTGTGGGAATTGTTGACACTCTTCCTTTCTAAAATAGGATGAGAATTGAGAAATTAAGAAAATTCTTATTTTTCTAAACTAAAAGTCATAGTCTTGAGTCTAGATCTCTAGTTTCTTTCCCATAAATTCTAGAGTGTATCTTACGTGGGATTTGAGAGATTTTCTCAATGCAGTAAACTCTGATTGCGATCAAGTGGTGTAGAACAAGTGATTCCTACGGAGTATAATCTAGGTTGCATGGATACGAGTATAGGTTCGAGAACGAGTACAAAATGGGTATGTGATACGTCACTTATAAAATTAATAAGGATACGTGTACGAATAAAAATAATAGGAAATTTTGTCAGAAAAGACCTTTTAAAACATTTATTTTGTGAGAAAAGACCTTGTAAAAAATTTGTTGTGAGCAGGGACCTAAAACAAAAAAAAGTTGCAAAGAGGGACCTTACCTCTATTTTCCGACGTTGAATATGAATCTCCGGCGTTGACTCACTATTTCTCTCCAATTTTGCACGAATCCTTTCGTATTTAAGGGGGTAAGAGATGAGGAACCTCAAATTCAGAAGAAGAGAATTTTAGATGCTAGAAGAAAGTGTTAATGTAGGGTTTATGTAGATGAATTTAGGAGGGAAAATGGAGGGGAAGTGAATTTATAGTGAAAAGAAAAGGAAAGGTTAAATAGAGAAAAAAGGATTAATCGAAAATTGGAGAGAAATAGCGAGTCAACGTCGGAAATTCACAGTCAATGTCGGAAAATAGAGGTAAGGTCCCTCCTTGCAACTTTTTTTTTTTGTTTTAGGTCCCTGTTCACAACAAATTTTTTATAAGGTCTTTTCTTACAAAAAGAATGTTTTATAAGGTCTTTTCTGACAAATTTTCCAAAATAATAATATATATTTTATATGAACTTTTATAAAAATCATCAATGTAATTTAGAATTATATTTATAAAAACCCAAATAATTAAGTAAAATGATAAAGTCATTTTCGAAGAATAATAGAAAGGCGGAAAAAAAAGAGGCTAAAATAAGGTAAAATAATTTTGAAAAATACAATAAAAAATTAGAGTGAAATATTGGGTATGCGTAAAGTATTACTCAGTATCTAACAAGGGTACGGCTACCTACTAATTGAAGTATTCATGAATCCTAGCCTACAACTCACCTTGCATCCTACAGTTGCAAGGTTTGATAATCACCTCTTGCTTAAGGATTCCCGTTTAATAAGTGCAAAGGATGGGTTAGTAATCCATCCATTATCAACTAATAAATTGATGGATTTCTTACCTAAACAACCAACTTAGTTAAGTTTTATTAAGAAAATTATAATTTTATGTTAACAAGTTAACCATCAGATGGTTTGACATGAAACTGCCTAATTCAGTATCTTAATTAGTACAAATGTACAATTCCATCCATATACTAATTGTCGAATTACCCTTATTGGTGTGTGGTGTGTCATGTGTGTGCATTATAATATAATTAGCTGGAAAGGCAATTCGTTCAACGACTTTAGTAAAGGATTAGCCTCTAAAAATTAGTTTGCATATATAAGATTTGGAAGAGTAGGTATCTGTAACTGTTACACTTACCCAAACTAAACTAAATAGCACGAATAAATCTGTACTGTAAAATAATAATAATAATAATAATAATAATAATAATAATAATAATAATAATAATAATAAGTTGATGATGTATATATATTATATATGTAGGTTGCTTTATGGTTAAATTGCGGTATCAAATTGTTGAACTGCTTAATCCAGTTGACCAAACAACCCCCAACTTAAGAATGATCTGTAAATCTGTAATTCTGCATGTACCCTGTACGTACTTTACAAGTCTTTCTAGATTTAGATTTACATGCGCCAATGTCGGAAGATGCACAGCCTCAACCTCAACCTCAACCTCAACCTCAAGTTTCAACGAATGTCTCTCACCATTATACTCATAACTTACGGAAATTGATATCTGCACCTCACAACTTGATATCGGCACTCCACGTCTTTAATATAAACGCGCGCGTGTTTATATTGTTCTTATGTGAAAAATGAAGAGTGCGGATATCAATTTTTGAGTTGCAGATATCCATTTCCATTACTTACATACATACCGGTTTACACTACTTGCTCCATATTAAATTAGATTATTAGGTCATTGACTGTTAGGTTTTTTTTTATATCACTCAATGGGTAGGAATGAAAATTGATCGGGATCAGGTCGGGTGGGAGATCATCTGCATTCGTCACTCACAAGTCACATCCATTTGCTCCACCCGCAACCATCCACCCATCACGCGTAGTTGAAACGGATCGGATGGGCTATATAGAAGATAATAGGTGTAAATTTCTACTTCATCTATCCCAAAATAAATGCCATTTTTTTCTTTTTAATCTGTCTCGAAATAAATGAACTATTTCTACTATAGGTCCACATATAAAAAAGTAATTAATACCCTCAAAATCACATTAATTACTCACATTAATCATCAAAAGATAACTGTATACCCATTACCCATAACAAGACAAGAAATTGGACAACCTAAAAAATAAACAAAAAGATATTTGGAGCTTTTTTTTTATGGGACAGATGGAGTAAAATGTAAATTTTTAAAATTATAACTTTAATACTAATTAATTAAATGATAAAGTATTTACTAAAACATTAATTATATCTATAAAGATAAAATTAAAATTAATATATAATTAGGTGTTAAACGAGTGATGGATGAAAAAAACTTCAATAACATTGCTACCCGTTTTCACTCGTTTAATGTAGGTTTATCATCCATTTTATAAGGTGGGTGGAGCAGGTGATCTGGTATTTTCAAATTACTTTTGCTTATGTAAATAATAATAATTTCAAATAAATAATAATAAGAATTTAAACATCTCACAAAATAAGGTCTAAAATTTAGACTAATTAAGATATGTTCATATAAGCTTAAATGAGGATTATTTCTCTTGAAATCTGATTTATATATTAGATCTAACTTGACCTGACATGTTTAGAACTTCACAAAACCAATTAATCTCAAACACAGTTAATATAGACTTATTGAAACTTACTAGTCCCGACTCGAGATTGATATTGGCATAACTAAAATTGATATGGGTACAACTTTGTGAGAGGAACATAGGAAGATGTGCTCTCACAATGGATTATGCCCATATCAATTTTAGTTGTGCATTTATCATTTTTTCCTCCTTACTCCTGACATGACTTGATCTGCTCAATTTTGTTTTAACCCTAATAAATTCTGATCAGTGATAAAATAAGTTAAAAGAATACATCCTAAGTTGCAGAGAACATACCTCATGCAATGTCTCGAAAACCACTGGAACTCTAAAATAGTAGTGAAAATATTTTCTTTGTGTTTTACAAGAATTGTATTAGGATATTGGTCATGCAAATTGCAAAAAGGTTGGTCATCATGCGACTAATTTCCCCTATTTATTTATGTATATTTGTTTCCATATAGTCGTGTTAAATGCAGGAATTAATTAAGTTTTTCAATAGCAAAAACAAATTTCTCAACTTGTCAAAGCATAACTAACAACTTTATTACTTAGTGGACACAATTCACACAACCTTGCATATTATTGACTTAGCCACCTACTAATTACTCCGCACTACAAGAAAATGCCAGTTATAGAAAGAAAAATAACAAATAATAATGTTTCGTGCAAAAGCAATGTGGTATAAGTTAAAACCTTTGTATTTCATGGAAAAATTATAATGTGTTTCGATTCAATCGTGGATTGGGTCTGAGTACACGTATATTGAACACACGTAAACTGGCTCATGGATTATCCAACATGACACCCCTCTTATAATATGAAAATGATTATTAGAGTAATTAATAGTTTGAGGTTTTTGAATTGAATATTTGTCAAAGTAGGCAGTTGATTTGTATTTTTAGCAAATGCACCTGAGACAAGTGTCACAAAATGACTTTGGGCCTTGATGGATCAGCTGTGAGCTATTGGATCTATTATCAAGTGGCTATTAGGCCTGACTCTGTCCTTTAATAATTTGAATGGATTGTAGGCTTTTTATAGTTATTTGACGTTTTAATAATGTGAATCCGTTAAATAATATGAACCATTTGTGGTATCCCAAACAAAAGGTATTTTGTATCTTTGTAATAATTTACAACACTTTGGCTTGCACGATAGGTGGTCAAAGTAGATGAGGCATAACCCGGGCCGTTCAAAATTTCATGTCCAAAGCATGCTGAATGGAGATGGCCTTGTATTGTTGGCCCAAATAAACTGGACCTTTGTCCTGTTGGACCAGATTTATGAGTGAAACAATCAAGTGTTTTTTTACTCCATCTATAGTGATCTATCCCTAAACTAAACGTTTCATATTGACTTTTGCTACTATTTAAGTATTTAATTAGTAACTTTGATATACTTCGTATAAAATTCTGATGGTTCTATATACTCAGATCAAGTTACAATAATTTCCAAAGTGAAAAAAGTTTTAAATTCAAGAGCAAAGAAAATTCAAAATAGTCGTTCGGTTTTATTTACAAAAACTCTCGAGCGCTCTCAGTGAAGGAGTGAAAAGAGTTATTGCAATGGGAATCAATAAAATTCAAATAGAAAAGAATTTAGTTATTAATTATGTTTGTAGAATTTGACAAATCCGTGGGAAATGCGTAGATTAATACAAGATAGCTTTATGGATCCGAGTAAGTTCAACCATTATACTTTGTACTATTAACTATATTTATAGAGAAACTAATTATACACTAATTATATGGTGAGCGAATGACATAGTTGTCACACAATGACTTTTTGGTTTTATTCTCATCTTTCCTTAATCACCTGCAAAATAGAGCTGGCCTCTTGAAAAAGGTTTTCTTTTCTTATACTAAGCTAGAGTAGCGTAGAGGGGAAAAAATTACAAATACCAAGGGTACGTTTTCTTCAAATTAAAACAAATATGTTTCAAGTTTATTAAGTTCAGTTTAGATATAATAAGTTTCAATCACGTTTAATAAGTTTCAGTAAGTTCCGATCAGATTTAATAAGTTTCAATAAGTTCAAATCAAATTTAATAAGTTCCAATAAGTTAAATTAGGTCCAATAAGTTCAATTAATAAGTTCCAATCATATTTAATTATGTTAGTTTTAATCAGGTTTAATAAGTTCCAATAACTTAAATTACAAATAGGACAAAGAAAAATACAAAAATAATTCCATCACATTTTTTAAAATTTTTTTAAAAGCTGGAAGAAATATCCACCTTTTGATCCCCTGTCCAAAACTCCAAACTGACTGGTGTCCATAGCAAAAGCATCAACTCACAGCCAAAAAACAGCATCTCCCATTCTATCCTCATTACCATTAAGCAGCAACTGGCATCATATTTCAGGCAAATTATATTACCACTAATTAAACATAATTACCAATTTACCAGTAGAGTAATTTTAAATCAAATTTAATACTACTATTACTTTATTACTCAAAGTACTGATTAGTGCATACTTTCATGTTTTTCTCCAACATCATCATCCATCATCCATCATCACTCCCCTTCTCTCTCCTCCATCATACTTTTTACTTCTCTTCACTCTCAGTCCTTCTCCTTACTCACACTGCTTCAGAGGAAGAAGAAGCTCCAACAATGGTGTCACTTCCTCAACCTACCTTCACTACATTGCTGCTCTTCTCTTTCTTCCTCCCTATTTACAGTCTCAACATCACCCAGATTCTTTCCCAATACCCTGATCTGTCTGATTTCACCTCCATCCTCGACACCGCTGACATCTCCGGCGACCTCGACCGCCGCACTTCCCTCACCATCCTCGCCGTCCCCAACTCCCACCTCCGCGCCTCTGCTCCTACTGAATCTTCGTCCTCCCTCGCTGACGTCATCCGCTACCACATCCTTCTCCGCTACTTCACATTCTCCGATCTCCGCCGCATCCAACCCCCCGGAACCCTAGTCACCACACTCCTCCAAACCACCGGCAGAGCTCCCGACAACCTCGGATCTCTCAACGCAACCTTCGACTCCTCAGACGGCGTCGTTTCCTTCCACCCTCCCAACAACAACTCCGTCACCTGCAACATCATCTCCCACCTCAAAACGGTGCCGTTTAACCTCTCAATCTTCACCGTAGATTCCTTACTATTCCCTTACGGCTTCAATCTGATGGCTTCCGAGACACGCCCTCCTCCTCCTGGGCTGAACATCACCAAAGCATTGGTCGACGGCCATGATTTCAACGTCGCTGCTTCCATGCTTGTAGCTTCTGGGGTTGTTGATGAGTTTGAGCAAGATGAAGCTGGTGCTGGAATTACCTTTTTTGTCCCTACCGATCAAGCTTTCTCTAGCTTACCACCAACCATTCATCTTCAAGCATTACCCGCTGATCTTAAAGCTTTGGTTCTCAAATTCCATGTACTTCACTCTTACTACCCACTCGGGTCACTTGAATCCATCGTAAACCCGGTTCAACCCACTTTAGCCACCGAAGATAACGGTGCTGCGAGCTTCACGCTTAATATTTCCCGTGTTAACGGGTCTGTCGCTATTAATACGGGTCTAATCGAAGGCGTTGTGACCCAAACCGTATTTGATCAAAACCCGGTTGCAATTTTCGGGATTTCAAGCGTGCTTTTGCCCAAGGAGATCTTTGGGGATAGTACCAAGGGTAAAGAGGGGAATTTAAAGGGCGGTATCAGAAGTGGGCCGTTTATGGACGCCCCACCACCGGATATTGGGCCGGCCCAGGAGGAGACACCCGATGACGAGCCCAGCCATTTATCGTCACCGCCGGAGGACTTTCTCTCGGACGGTGGAAGGATTCGCCGGAGTTGGGTGATGTTTTGTATAGCATTCTTGTGTGTATTGGTATTTTAAGTCATCTAGAGAAATTTGGTTGATCGATTATGATCCTTCTTCTTGATTTCTTGGTAAATTATACTACTCATAATTTATTTGATTTCAATTTCTTTGGGGGGGTTTTTTTTTTTTTCCCTTGATTTATATACATCTTAAATTGGGATTCATATGATTATATTAGTAGCATTTGGTAGTCTTTTCATATATACTAAATAGTTAGACAACAGGAAATTTGGGAAGCTGGAACAGCTTCTGATTGTTTCCTCAATGCAAAAGAGAAGAAGGGGAAATGTGGAAAATAACCCAGGAAAGAGTTCACCAATGTTCTGAATATTTCATGGGGGGATTTTGATTTTTTGTTTGGAAAATTGTTGTATTGTTTTGTTGTTCTAATTGTATAAAAGCAGAGTAATGAATATCATTTTCAAAACTTGTTCATTCCCTCTGATTGTTCTTGTTCCCCAAACATATTCTGCTACTGTTTGTAAATTGTAATGTTGTTGTGATTTTAGGGGATTCAACTTCAATTCAATGTAAAATTAGTTCTACTCTGTACTGTACTTTGCAAGTTTCTGGGTGTTGCTGCTCTGTGTTACTCCACAAATTGATTTCCGCACTCCTTATCTTTCATATAAAAGCAATATATTGAAGTCATGGGGTGCGAAAATCAATTTTTGGATGCGGAAATCAGTTTCCCAAAATCACGAATGACGGACTGTGTACCGTGTGTGAAGCTACTTTCATTATATTTACGATTATGCCACTAGTTAATTGGTAAATGGGGATTAAGATGAGAAGGAAAAGATTGGATCATTAATGATAATAGAAGTACTTCTTGTGACACAGGTAGTCAGCTTTATTAAGTCTGAGACTCTAAAATTTTACCGTACTAACAATGTCATTGCATAGATGCATGCGTGTCTTTCTCTCTGTGCACCAAATTTGGGATGCTGTTGCTGGGAGAAACTGGCAGCCCTGCCCTGAATCACCTGAGGTACAGTAACCCAACTCATGGTGAGTATTCCTACTCCTTCATTGTGCCTGTGTATTTCTAAATTGTATATTAAGAACAAACTGGCTATTCCTAAATGTATTCCTATTGATTAGATCATGTTTTGAGTTCGAACTGATTTTGACACCCCTTAGTGCATGTTTACTTCAGCTTAAAAACTTAAATTCAGTTAAATTCAGCTCAACTCTCAATTTTCTTTTCTTATAAGATATTACTTTCAGCTGATTCAGTTAAGTTAAGTTCAGTTCAGCTGAAGTAAACAAGCACTTGCATTGACGTTGGTGTTACACTTTTGTGAGTAAAACTTAGAAAAGTATGCTTTATTAACGGGAGAGAGGATATAAATTTTTTGAGTGACAATCAATTTTCTCTCTGAACTCCTGATTTTTTTTTGGTTGTTGTTGTAGTGTTATGTCTATTGCGAGCTCCTGCCCGGCTGTCCATTCTTAGCAGGTATGGAGCTTATTTTTGCACTAAAAATTATCCAAGCAATGGCTTTTGAACTGATGTTACAAAAAAAAAATGTGTACTTATTTTCTTTTTACAATAGAACAAGCTAGATTAAGTTCGGCATCTAACTTTCAATTCAATTAGGACATGTACAATGGATGTCCATCCACTTCCTCATTGCTCCTATTTCCAGAAAAACAAGAGGTCGAGGATGGGATTCTCATTGCTCATTCTAAGTCATGCTCTTATGGTGTGTTCTCTTCAATTTATTTCATTAGTGATCAAGGTTTATCAGGGTCGAGCTAGTATTAGGGCTAATTAGCTCCAACAAAGGTGCGTTCTCTTCGATTTTTGAAACCTAATTTTATAAGACATAACCTAATTTGTTTAGAATTTCTCATCACTGATAAGCTCTGATCATAATTGTTAAAATATGAACTTGTTGAAACTTATTATCCCTGCCCTACCGAGTCTTGCTCAACCCTGATAACCCATGATCACTGATAAAATAAGTTTGAAAAAAACACCCTAAGTTTTTATTTTAAATACGATCAATGCTTATTAGTGCCAAGCAATTGTCAACAGGTCAGGTCTTATAAAACTAGTTTTCATAAGTTGAAGAACATCTTAAGATTGAGCCATCGAGAGTTCATCCAACCCAACTCATGCGTTATGCTTATGCCATCGAGTATATCCAAATTAATATTAATGTGTATACTGATAATGTATTTGTTACATATATAATGATAATGTATTGTTTAGGAGATATTTGTTTTTTTTTAAAAGCACGGCATAATAGAGAACTACGGAACTAGTTCTTGGTGTTATACTTGTATAGCAAGCTGTTGGGCATGTTGGTAGTTCATCGTTGCTCAAGCTAAGGGAGATGCAGATAAAAGGGCGAAAGCTAATGTTGAATTGCTTCACACTATCTATCTATCTATAATATATATTAAAAGGTGCGCGAAGCACTATGGTTGTGCCACGTAAGCATTAACATAATTCTGACACATATGCAAAAGCTCTATGTCATCACAATAATGTTGGTATTTAATTTTAAAAAAATACTTCAATTGTAGGGAGATTTGAACATGGATCTTTTGTATGGAAAGGTAAGGTAGTTACCAACTCAACTCTATTTATATACTGATGTAAATATGCTTCTTTATAACTATATTGTTTTATTGTTTAGGAAAATAAAGAGAGACAAAAATATTATTTAAAATAAAAATGGGAGAAGTTAGCACACAATAGCTTTGCTCTAACACAATGGTTTTTGACTAATTGAATTGCAATTCTTCCACAATCTATCTACAATCTAAAATATATAATTTCCAATTTATTTTGTTCATCATGATACCTAGATTTGTTATTTGTGTTTTCTCATATAGTTGACGTTGATCTGCAATGCAAATTGAGTGTGATTTTGCCAACTCGAGTTTGTTTCGGTTGTTCTTGGTGTTTCAACAAACGACAGTTATTATCCGTGCCAAAAGGTCCGTTAATTATAGCGCCTTTATCAGTGCACTATAAAAACAAACTGTTGGACCCGGGGCAACGCCCGGGCAAAATAACTAGTTTATGAATTATTAGTTGTGGGCAGTGTGGCATTGTTCTCTTAAAAGGATCACCTTAAAATTATGAGATTTTATATCTAATTTGTCAATGCGAAATTTAAAATACTCTGTATTTAATTTTTATAAAGTTTATTTTTATAAACCTGTAGATAACTTATACTTTAAAATGCACATCACGTAAAAAAAAGACAGTTGACAACTTGAAACATTAGGTTTGTTATCTTTTTTTTTATCGGTAATAGTGGAACTTTTATAAGCATAAATAGAGAGTTTAGTACAAACAATAAACATCTAAAAAGCAAGAAGTTCGCCTAAGTCATCATAAACATAGTTCCCATTACAATAAGTAAAACTACCCCTTATACAAGGAGGGGGTATCCAAAGAGAAGAACTGCATAGTGGCTCCAAGGGAAGTTCCATAGCAAAATGAGCCAGCTTGTCTGCTATCACGTTGTTGGTCCTAGCCACGAATTGAAGGCGAGTATCTAAACAAAGAGTTAGCACTTCCCTGCATTCATGGATCAAAGTAAGATAATTCTTGTCAAAATCTGCATCATTATCTGAATTAATAGAGTCAGCAGCATGTTTGCAATTAGTGAAAACGGTGCAATCTCTCCATTGATGATTTTTTATCCAGAAAAGGGCATCCCTTATTGCTAGGGTCTCTGAGTGAAAAGCTGAATCAACCCAATACTTCTTCAAAAAGGCCAGTAACCCACCCTTAGATCTGTTAAAAGCAACCATAGATGTGCTAGCTTTACCTGAATTAGGAATCCAAGAAGCATCCACATAAACATTGAAGGTTGAGGGGAAGTAGCAGGGGAGGGTGGAATCAGGTGTGATAGTGGGAGCAGAAGGAGGGTTGGAATCAGAGAAGAAGGGTAGGTTGGAAGGAAGGTTATAGGACTCCCTAGCATAGAGAGTTACCCGATGAAGACACGAGTCTCATTTAATGTTCTCCCTTCTAAAAAAAGGACCAGGGGAGGAAACGAAGGAAAGGAAAGACCCTCACTAGAAGAAAGGTTTCAACGAAGACAAGACGACAGTGGTTGTTCTGAAACTGGATCCCAACCTCGGGAGGGCCTATTGCAGGCTTAGGATAGGTGAAGATCTATTCAAGAATTACGTCTCTTCCAAAGACCCCACAGGATGCAAACAAAAAGAAGGTTCCATGAGATACCTTGGAGGTGATCAGAGCATAGAGTATGTTCTTTAAAACAGTTGTGAAAGTCAGAGGAGTTTGGGGTGTGAATGTTCAAGTGATTCTATAATTCCATAGCTCAGGTTTGTTATCTTTGTTTCTCTTGGGTTGTGAAGAAAGAAAGGGAGGAGTAAGGTATCCCTTTTACCATAAGAAACATTAGGAGCTCGTTTAATTGATTAAGCACATAAAATTAATTTTTATAGGAAGTCTCATTTTATGTGAAACAAATCTCCTTAGAAATTTCTAGAAAATGGTTATATGTGTTTGGCCGAGTTTAGTAATTTGTAATTGACACAGAAATTTGCATTCATGAATGGAAGATAAGTGATTAATTTTCTACATTTCATATGCTTGTGTTATTTTTTATTAACCAAACACAAAACCATCTAGCTAATTCATACGAATTTGTAATTGATATGGGCACATCCTTTGTGAGATGATCATATGAAGATGGACTCTCACAATAAGGTGTACTGTGCCCATATCAATTTAAAGTGTGTTTTAATTATTTCCCTTTGTTATGGCATAGATGAATCATAATTTACAAAACATAAAAACACACCATATCACAGGATGGTGATTTTGGCACTCTCAAAATCAATTTAGCACCTCTAACCCTCTCACATGAATAGTAAACCTGATTTACTATTCATGTGAGATGATGAGGGGGCTAAAATAATTTTGGAGGTACCAAAATCATTTTTAGATATCACAAATTATTCTGCCTCTAGACCTCCATGGGAAATGGACAGATAGATAACTAGGGAGGAATTTATTCTTAAACTTTTTGTGAAACCTTGTGATTGGACTTTGATGTAGAGTAGTACAGTTAGTGGCTACTTGTGCTAAATGTTGATGGTGATAAATAGAGATGGTGACGGACCGGATCCTGATGGATCCAGATCCGGATCCATTTTTAGAACCTGGATCCGGATCCGACAGATCCAAAATATAAAGATCCATATTCTAAAAACGGATTTGGATTCGCGGATCCGGAACGGATCCAAGATCCATTGCCATCTCTAGTGATAAAGCTGCACTAGACATCCACATCCACATTAGGCCAGGGAGTCCTCACCCTAAAATCAAAGATTTGGTGGAATAGCGCCTTATATTTTGTAAAGTAAACATCCATGCCTTTTATTTATGTGGGACATATAAATACCTTTATTATTATTAGTCCGTATTATTTATGTTACTATTTTTTACTTGCTATATTTTGTTTTGAGAGCCAAATTAGAATATTTTGATGTATTTTTATGACATCTTTATATATAATATATAAATAGTTATGCAATATATTTTTAGATTCGTTTTAATGTGTAGTATAATATCTAAATTTAAAACTTGTTTAATATAATGTGCGTTATTAATGGTCAAATTTATGTTTTGAAGACTTTGAAATTTTCGCTGGTGATTAATATCCAATACACACTTTTTGTCTTCACTCTCTGCTTTCCTTTTTCTGGCGTTCGAGTGATATTGCCTCCATTGTTAGCTCATCCCTTGGACCTTGACCCTCTCTCTGTTAGATTGCCCTCATCTACATATTCTATCTTCTTTTTTCACGTCTTGACTTGATTGTCTTCTCTCTTTTCCCCTATTTTGGAGCATTCAACACTTTTATGGTGATAGAAGTACCACTTGTGGTATTAGATTGACTTTCCTTTCAACAATAATTTGTAAACTTTCATAGCAATAGAAAGCAAGAAACCTGACCTCCTTTGATCAGCAAATCTATAATTGGGTTTCGCTATTGCGAAAAGATTTCAGATTTGATATAAGATTTTGGCTCCATAAGTTCAGTTCACCTTATATAAAATTAAGAAAAATTATACTAATAGAAATTTAATCAAGTCAAAGCAAATGCATACAAAACAACCAAAAGTAGAAATGGTTTTTCGACCACGTAACAAAAAGAACCACAGAACCTTGGTTTAGGTGGTACTTTCGTACTTGAGGTTCACTCAATCACTCCCAAGTTCTTGACCCAATAATCTAATACTTCCTCCGTTTCGAAATAAACGCAACAATTTCTATTTTATGAAGTTTCAAAATAAATGCAACAATTTTAATCATTCCATTTTTGTAAGTTTTTTCTTCCTATCTTTCTCATCATCACATACCCTACTTTCTCTCTCTATCTCTTTTACTCTCACAATAAAAAATGGATTAGAAATCCGTGTCATCCAATTTGTTGCATTTTTTCCGAAACGGAGTTAGTATCAAACTTTGGCCTAGCAGCACTGGGGTATGAGGATTTGGTTATTTGGCATTCTAGGTTGTTGGTGTGGATTTGGTTATTTCACATTGTTGATATACTATAACAATATTATTAAAAAAAATCCTAAGAAACAATGTAACTTGTTTTTATATTTTTTTTGCTATATAAATCTCATATTCTTATATCAAATGGTTACAAATCATCTGTTATATTTAAACTTTTCATTAAGAAAATTAGAGACTTTAATATAAGATTTTGACTATTATTTATATTCCTAAAAAAAATTCCAAGTTATCATTTTAAGTGATATCATCAAAATTATTTCATACATTGCACGTGTGGAGTGTGGAACTTAGTTATCGTATAAAACAATATAACAACATCGGGTCCGTTTGTTTTAATGGAAAATATTTTTCTGGAAAATGATTTTCCTCTCTCATCTCATTTTCCTTTGTTTGTTTTGGAAAAGGGTGGAAAACAATTTTCCTTAAGGTAGAAAATGTGATAATAGAAAAGAAAAACCATTTTCCTTTTGTAGGGAAGGAATGCCACATTTTCCCTCTCACTCCTTACTTCTCCCTTCTTCACTACTCTCCTCCTTCCTTCATTTCTACTTCATTTTTATTTTCCTTCATAAGTTTTCCTCTAATCAAATAAACAAAGGAAAACTTTTCTTCGATCAATATTTTCCATTGAAAATTGTTTTCCTTAGAAAATATTTTTTTCTTGAAACTTGTTTTCCTTTAAAACAAACGGAGCCGTAATGAGAAAAATAAGTAAATGTGTAAATTATATTTTTCTTTATGTGTAAAAATAAGGTACAAAAAAGACATTTACAATAGAACTTTACGGCTTTGTTTGTTTTGAACGAAAACAATTTTCATGGAAAATCATTTTCTAAGGAAAACAATTTTCAATGGAAAACATAGATGTAAACAAAGTTTTCCTTTGTTTGTTTGATTAGAGGAAAACTTGTGAAGGAAAGAAAAAATGAAATAGAAATGAAGGAAAGATGGGAAGAGTGAGTAAGGGAGAAGTAAAGAGTAGGAAGGAAAATGTGGCATTCCTTCCCCACAAAAGGAAAATGGTTTTCCTTTTCCAAAGTAACATTTTCCATCTCAAGAAAAATTGTTTTCCATCCCTTTCCAAAACAAACAAAGGAAAATGTTGGGAAAATGTTTTCCATCAAAACAAACGGATATGGATTTATGTTGGATGATCAATGTGCACAATATAAGTTAAACCGCAGTGGCCCATGATCTGCAACTGTAAAAAAAGACCACAAAACCCAGCTTGTTTTAGTCTGTAATTCTTAGCCCATCGACCAATATTCCTCTTTATTGGGCTATGTGGCCCATTCATTGAATCCGAAAGTAATGAAAATGCATTTTATTGGGCCTGTTCATTTCACGGGTTTATAATCACAATTCAATTCAACTCAATCCAATCCAATCCATTTCAATCTATTCTAAAGTCATGTGAGATATTGTGTATTAATTTGTCTTGATGTATACTTTCTAAATATATGTAATTCTTATAATTTTTTATTATACATAGCTTAAGATATTAATATTTAAAATTATCCAATCCAATCTCGTGAAGGTAACGATGATGACTTAAATGAATAAATATATTAAAATAATTTTCAACGTCCTTCATTTATAGTTTCACTATTATTGTTGCTTAAAATGTTCTGATTTGGTTAATTTATTCGTTTATGCACTCGGATCATTCTAAAAATGCATGCCAAATGCGCATGTTTCGATTACTACTTTTATTTCAACTCAGCAATTAATTGTTAGAAAATTGTAGAAAATAGAGAAACCAAATACTCTCTTCAAGGTATGGATTGATACACTTTTCTATGCTCGATAAATGAATGAGATAAAGTGAAGAGATGACAATTTTTGTTGTTATTCTACAACAAAAATCAACCAAGAATTATATTGATAATTATTTTTTTTGAAAGCAATCAACAGAATTATTGCAGACTTTTTAAAGACTAAGCAAGGAGAAAAGATGGAGAAATCTATTATTCTTGTCTCCCAGCATATGTTAATATGTCATCATGTCCTATTTATACAGGAACACTTAAGTCAATCCAATGCATGTATCCAATGCAACCCAATTTGTTTTTGGCACTCCTCAATGTTACTATTTATGTGACAGGGGGAGGAGTGCCAAAATCAAATTGGGGAGTGTCAAAATCATTTTTCAGATTACATGTGTCACTTCAGTAAGGTTGTAATTATCCAAAATAACCAAAGACAACTGCATGAGAAAAGTACACAATAAAATCACTTAAAAGCCTGAACTCGCCCGAGTTTCTCAAGAACTTACCCGAGTTGAATATCTAGAAGCATAATCTAGAATAGGACAAAAAAAAAGGATTTTTTGCTTTGAATAATACAACCTTTCAACGATTTGCAAAGAATAATACAACCTTCTGTTTATTCGTGAATAATACAACCTTGGCTTCATTTTTGCAACGAATGATACAAAACCGGTTTCTGACTTATAAAACAGGTTAAAGGGACACGTGTCACGTTATGATTGGCCCTTTTAATTTTTTTTAAAAAAAAGAAATAAAATAGAAAAATTGCAAAATAAAAAAAATATAAAAAATATCAGAAAATTTTTTTAAAAAATTATTTTTTATTTTTTTTTAAAAAAAAAAAATTGATTTTGATTTTAATTTTTTTTCCAATTTAAAAAAAATAAAAAAAAAATTTTTGATTTTGATAGTGGGGGGTGGGGGTAAATTATTTTTTTTTGTTTAAAAATTTGATTTTGATTTTAATTTTTTTTCTGACTTAAAAAAAAATATTAAAAAAAATTATAGTTTTAACCTGAATAGCAGGTTAAAGGTCATCTGTATCATTGGTTGTAAAATTTAGGACAAGGTTGTATTATTCATGATAGGTTGTATTATTAGGGTTTAGGGTTTTGGACAAGGTTGCAAATCGTTGAAAGGTTGTATTATTCAAAGCAAAAAATCCAAAAAAAAAACTCACCCAAGTTTTGGCCACTGTGATCAGAACATGTTTCTGATCTTCAACTCACTTGAGTATGCTTACATACTAGCCTGACTACCTGATATCTGCCACTTTAATTCTTGAGTATCCACCTTTATAAACATCCAATTTATTAGACATCCACCATCTCTAATAAATTTTAACCATAACATATGATTTATAAACTCATTTATGTATAAATATTCCAACACTCACTTATATTTGTCAATTTAGTTGAAGACTATTGATTGGCTTGTAAACCAATTACCAACTGGACTGAATCTGGTGTGTTCTAATCGATTGGATTAGAATGGATTGAGTAGATTAGAATAACTTCTATTGGATTGGATTGAATTGGGATTGTAATCCCGCAAAGGGAAAAACCCCTAATCCAAAAATCAATTATAATTGAAATAAGGTGAACAGATTTGAAAATCAAATTAATTACGTTAAAAATAAGTTGAAACTATACAAAAATTAAATTCAATCAACTCAATTTAGAAGAGAAAAAAAAAAAGGAAGCCAAATGAGTTCAATCAATTGAACTGTTTAGTTCGAAACTGAATTGAATCGATATCTCTAATTCTCTACCACCACTAGTGATACATGTTCATAGACTCCAAATTATTTAGTGAAATTTAATAACGGATTATTAGACAATTGAGAATGTAAAGGAGAATAGAAAATGACATGATAAAAATCCAAGAGAAATATATAACGAATGCTATAAATTTGAAAATTTGTAATCATGTTTATTAATTTTTTATTTGATTTGTGTTTTCTAATGGTGAAAGTATTGGGTCAGACGGTCTGATCAGACAATCTGGTTAGACGGCTGACCCTTATAAACAATTATAATGGTAAAAAACTTTGGGAGGCTATAACTTTGCGCTCGGGTGTCGAATCGGGGCATATGATATGTCGAAATTGATTAATTTTTCGAGACGAACGCAGTCGCAAATACCCGAAGGGGATTTGGCCACCGGAAATCGCCAAACGAGGCCTCTAAAGGCCTCAAAATGCAAAAAAACGTATTTTGTCCAAGTTAGTCACAAAATGTGTCTATGTTTTACAATATGTGTCCATGTTTAAACAATATGTATCAAGGTTTACAAATAGGTGTCCAGGTTTACAAATAAGTATCTAGGGTTAACAATATGTGTCCAGGTTTGTCCAGGTGTGTTCAGATTTGTTCATATTTGTCCAGGTTTGTCCACATTTGTCCAGGTTTGTCAACATTAGTCCAAGTTTGCATGTCCATGTGTGTCCAGATTTATCCAGATTTGTCCATGTTTGTCTAGATTTGTCCATGTTTGTTCATATATTTGTCCAGGTTTGTTCATATTTGTCCAGGTTTGTCCACATTTGTCCAGTTTTGCATGTTCAGGTGTGTCCAGATTTATCCAGATTTGTCCATGTTTGTCTAGATTTGTCCAGGTTTGTTCATATTTGTCCAGGTTTGTCCACATTTGTCCAGGTTTGTCCATATATGTCCAGGTTTGCATGTTCAGATTTATCCAGATTTGTCCATGTTTGTTTAGATTTGTCCATGTTTGTCTAGATTTGTCCAGGTTTGTTCATATTTGTCCACATTTGTCCAGGTTTACAAATTGTGTCCAGGTTTCAAATGTGTCCATTTCTGTTTCCAGGTTTACAAATGTGTCCAGGTCTACCAATACATGTCCAGATTTAACAGCATGTGTCCAAGTTAAACACATATGTGTCCAGATTCAACATTATGTGTCCAGGTCCATTGGATTGATCTGACAGAAACGTTACTGTCAGGCCGATCTGACACAATACCTTCTCTTTCTAATAATATATTATTAGTTTGACACATCTACGGAGTATCAAAGATTTTAAAAAAGGGTAATCGATATGTAAACATAAGATTATATACTACATCCCTTATATATTATTTGCAAAAAAAAATAATTTTTGTTAAGGAAAAGAGGAAGTTTTATTCATCTTGTAAGAAAATACACATGTCCGATGCCGCCAAGTTTACAATCGACCTTGGTCAATCCTCAAGCCAAATTCTTTCCCCAAACACAACCGGATTTAGCTTAGACATAAAGTGAGCTACAGTATTACCCTTGCATCTGATATAAGTGCAAAAATCAAAAAAATTATACCAAAACAAAATGTTCTCAATAAACAGACCTACTATCAACTTTGAGATACAACCCATACAAAGCTTATTAATTAAATCTAAACAGTTCGACTCAATAATAAGTAGAAAAAAAATCTAATCGTTGCAAATAATATTTAACGAAGGTATTGGATTTATTAACATATTCCACATGGACCACATATCTTTTAACTAATCATTTTTTCTTTTTTGATAAAGAAAAAAAAAACAAATTAGCCTCTTTCGGAATATCAACCACAAGCATCCTTTCGGACAATAAGGGTTTTAACTAATCAATAATCATTTTGGTGGATATACTTCATTTTTTATGTGCAGCATTAAAAAAAAAAAAGTGAAAAGTGATATTCTATAGCAGGTTATCAATAGTTCAATACTCAATAGTCCGCTTGACAAATAAAAATGGGCTTAATTAGAAACTTTTTTTTTATGGGGCTTAAAAGTTTAATTAGAAACTTGAAGGTTAGTATAAATTATACGCAAACTTCTTCCAATCGAAAAAGTACCCTCCCTTCTCTTAAGGTTATCCCATATTTCTTTTTTGGTATTTCAAAATGTTGTTCTCATTAACAAAATAACTAATTAGTAAATTAATTTATATTGGTAATTTTTTTAATTAATATTTAAATGTATCATAATTTAATGTTAATTTTTCTTTATTCTATTATTTTATATAATGATTATTTTTTTTGTTAAAATAAAAAATATTGCAATTATAATTTGTCTTTTATAATTCTAACAAAGAAATCATATAGCTCCAAGAGTTTTTTGTTAGAATATTTTAATTTTTTTTTTTATCATTATTGAGACAATAATAACGAAAGCATTCGAAAGCGCTAAATTGGATTGGTATTATATGACTTGTATACCCCTAAAAAGCCAAGAGTTTGAGTATTCTAATTTTCACTACATGAATTTCTATTAATAAAGTATTAATTCATAAAATAAACAAATGGAGCCCTATGCGTAGCACGATTATTTATATAATTTTTTAAGGAAATGTTGCAATTTAAAACAAATTAAAGTAGTTGGATTCTAATTTTCACTCCTTCATTTTCTATTAATGCAGTATTTATCCATAAAATAAGCAGATAGAGCTTTGTACGTTGAACGATTTATATAGCTTTTTTAAGGAAACATTGCAATTTACAACAAATTAAAGTAGTGTCAAACAAAAAGTCACTCGAAGTATTCAACCAATTTTTAAATTATAGACATTAAATAAAAAACAATCATATGTTCACAATTTTGATTAATGTAAAGTTTCAAGCCTTCAAATGCCTGTAAATTGCAAAAAATAATAATTATAATAAACAGTTTGTAATTTGAAATTAAATTAACTAGCTATTACACTTTTCCATTTAATATCTTTTTAAAAAAGTTTTTTGCGGAAATAAAATGTAGTTATAATGCCTAAGAAACACTTATAGACATAAAAATCATGTCCCCCAAGAGGCTATGAGGTTTTGTTAAAATATTTTTTTTATTCTATTAGTTTTGAGACAATAACAATGCAAATATTGAAAAGCGCCAAATTGATTACTATTATATGAATTATATATATACCCCCAATTGGCCTATAGTTGGCTTATAATTTTCTCTATTGTATTTTTTATTAATGCATTATTACTCCATATATTAAATAATTGATTTAGTCTAATGCGATGCACCATATATATATATATATATATATATATATATATATAATACCTATAAATTGCAAAAAAGTAAAACAAAAAAATGAAGTGATTGTAATTTGAAAATAAACTATTGCACTTTTGTTTTTAATAAGTTTTTTTTTTTGTTTTTTGGAAACAAAAAGGTGTATTTATAATTTCTTTGAATTTTGAGAGAAACATTTATTATTTGGTTTTCAAATTTAGAGCATTAATTATTAATGGAAAAAAATGACATCATTATATATTTTGGAGGGAAATTTTTTTATGAGAGCTTGATATGTGACAATAAGTGATGTAAGAATATTTTGTTATAGTATATATTATTATTATTATTATAGATCATAGATATATTATAGATTATAGATATTTTAGTTGCAATTAATATAGATATAGTTCCATTATGACTTAAAATTACCTAATTTTGATGGTATTTTCACCTTTACTTATACCACATTAAATGCATACATCAATACAGCTATACTAAAGTCTTTAAAAAAATTCATTCAACCATTTCTTTCTCTCAACTATTAATTGTTATTTATATTCTCAATCATTCAATACTATAGTATGGTTATTATAATTCATGCAGTAGTTATTAATTAAGAGAAAAGATTAATATTATAATTCATGTAGTATCATTACAAAAAAATTGTCCATTAACAACGGGAACACATTAATAACGGGTCTAAATCCCGTCGCAAATGTAGATCTTTTATAACGATTTTTGAGTCCGTCGCTAAAATTCATCTAATACTCAACCCAAACTCTATTAAATTAAAATTGACTCATTTGCGACAGGAAAAATCATTTGCGACTCTCATTTTCCTCAACGGGGTCATATTTTTAAGATGGGAAAAATCATTTACGACCCTTATGTTCTACTACAACATCACATTTTTGCGACGTGAATTCCCGTCATAAATAGCATCTTTTCTAGTAGTGTATTGCATTAATCTGATCTTCACAAAAGATTATAAATAAGAACAACATTAAGAAACGGGGGAGTACTATATGGTTATGTTTATTCTTTGCATTAAACAACTAAAAAATACAAAGAAGTCAAAGAAGAGAGTAAATTGTGTCTAAAAGTTAATTGATTACGTTGCTGATAATATAATTAACCGTCTTTATTAAATGGATGAAGTGATTAAGTGAATATGATGATGTAAATGGAACATCCCCAAAATAAAGGTGGTGTGTAAGGTGAATTGTAGGCTTTGTAGCCAAAGTTTTACCATTTCTTCTAGTGGGGTGTTTCCTTTTTTTGGTCAAATTTTTCAATTACTTATGCATTTTATAATTTGTTTGTCCATCTATTCTTCTTCATTTTCCCGGATTGTAATTGGATCTAATCTTAGGTATTACTAGATTGTTGGTTAATTTACCTTTAAGAACTGGTCTTCTTATAGTGTCTTAGTATCCCCCCCCCCCTTGATTATTGGGAATTCATTTACTCTTAGCCAGACTATGTTTGTTTCGAAGGAAAATAATTTTTAAGGAAAATCATTTTCTAAGGAAAACAATTTTCAATGAAAAACATTTATTTAAGAAAAAAATTTCTTTGTTTGTTTGATTAGCTAGAGGAAAATTTATGAAGGAAAATAAAAATGAAGGGAGAAGTAAGGAGTGTGAGGAAAATATGACATTCATTCCCTACAAAATTAAAGGAAAATGGTTTTCCTTTTCTAAATTACATCTTTCACCTTAAAGAAAAACTGTTTTCCACCCCTTTCCAAACAAACAAAGGAAAACAAAAAGAGGGAAAAAATGTTTTCCATGAGAATAAAAAGAGAAGCTGCAAACACTAAACATATTAATTTTTAGGATTTGTGAAAGTTATCAACACTTAAGAGTTACTAGAAGCCATAAGCAAAGCTATATACTAATTAAGGCCTTGTTTTTTTAGATTTAACTTAGAAAAATTCAGTTTAGTTCAGCTCTTATTGAGTCTTAATTTTTGTTTAATTCAGCTCCTGTTAAATATAGAATTTAGTTTAATTCATTTCACTTCGGGTTAATTAATTTCATTCAGTCTATTAATAATGTGTTGCAGTTGATAAAAATGTAGTAGTGTGGTAGTGATATATGTCATAGTCTTATAGAGGTATTATAGGGATCATTGCTCAAGTTTATGCAATTGAGAAGTACTTTCATAGAAAGTCAGATCTAAATCTAATTATAATACTCTTTCCTTTATTGTCGTAAGTCAAAAGTTGAGTTGCCTAATAAATTCCTCATGCCAAAAGTTCAATATAACATATATATATGAAAGAGTGTAGAGTGTAGAGTGTAGAGTGTAGAGTGAAGAGTTAAGTCGTTAACCTAACTGCCTAAGAGCCTAACTTATCCTCAATTCAAGTATCGCTCGAGTTAATGCTGGCATGAAAACATTAGTGCACGAGTCCGATGAGGTACTGATATTGGCACACCAAATTTGATTTGATATTTCTTATTGTGAGCGCAATGTTGAATGTTTAATTGTCTACTTATAAAGTGAAATGTCAATATCAATTTGAGGAGTGTCAATATCATTTTCCGTTCGATGATCATGTATGCCTTTTTTGTTGTTTTATTTCTTCACAAACTCTCAAATACGCACTAATAAGGGTGTGTTCTCTTCAACTTTTTTTATCCGGTTTCAGATCAAATTTATTATGTTTGAGCAGGTAATGTTTGATAAGTTATAATCAGGCCAGTCTTAATAAATTATAATCAGGTCAGGTCAGGCCTAATAAGTTATATTCAGGTTAGGTCAGGCCTAATAATAAGTTATGATCAGGTTAGACCTAATAAGTTATAATCAAGTCAGGACTACTAAGTTATAATCAGGTCAGGTCAGATCCAATAAGTTTCAATCAGGTCAGGTCGGGTATAATAAGTTATAATCAGGTCAAATCATATCTAATTATAAGTTTAAATCAGATTAGATCAGGTCTAATAAGTTTTAATCATGTCAAGTTAGGTCAAGAATCAATCAGATCAAATAAAGATAAAACACCCTAAATAAATGTGCAACAAATTTTAAATTACGTAGTCTAATTTTATACTCTCTCTCCATTTCTTTTTGTAGTTATGTTTGAAATCTTTACGTGGAAAAAAAAATCAAATCCTAATTAACAAATGAAGTATATAACTAAATAATAATTTTTTTAGGGTAAATAACTTTATGTCGAATGTTGATCTATCGCTATGCATTACTTTATTAGTGGACATCTAAAACACACAACATTTTTTCAGTTTTTCTTTCAATTGTACCTTTTTTGTAACTTTGCATTTTTTTTTATTGCAGAGCTCACACACCAATATACTAACTTTTTTCTCTACTTTTTACTCTTATTACTTTTGTGTCAAATTAACTTTAATAGAGCAAAGGAAAAAAAAAAAAAAAAAAACCGATTGAGCATAAATTATAAGGCCATCAATTATGTCAAGCTATGTTGATTTTTGTCCAAATATAATGGTCGTGTTGAATCCTCTTAACTCAAGCTCGTACTTACATAAAAATGTACTTCCTTCACACATTAATATCAAAATTATGTATTATTTACTTATTTGTAAGAAATAAAATATTCAATTGTTACTATTAACGTTTGATGGATGGAGTATAATTCCTTAATTACACTTACCAATTTTGTATCAAGTTGAGTCATGTTGTTGTGTTAGCTACGTAACTAGGTTTTCCTAATTAGAACTTACAATTGGATCAAGTTACAATGTCTTATATTTATTAACAAGCATGGTACCCGTGCGATGCATGGTTTGTAAATCTTAATATTAACTTTGTAAATAGTATTGTAAAGATTTGTATAATTCATTTTCTGATATAATGACTTTAACATCATATTAAAATTTTAACTTTATGAATAGCAAGTTATATTAATATTCTCGTAGTTTTTCTTAATTAAAAAAACATACAAAACAATGAGTAATCTTTATACAAAATCTTGACTAACCCCCATACAGAACATTAAGTAACTATTATACTAACACCAGCTAATTCATATATATACTACATATATAATAAATTTTTTAGCAATATTTTAATTGATATTCTATTCGATAATTGTTATGCTTAATATAATTTAAAAATCAAGATCAATGCAAAAAAAGAAATAAAGATTATTAATTTAATTCTTCAAATTATTGTAATATATGGATAAGAATAAAAAATATTGTGGCAGAATTCAACGAAATCAACAACAAAAAATATTGTATAAGGTGATACATTATATTTAATATAAAATGATTATATTTAAAGGTAACATGTATGAACAAATTTTAGAGTAAATTTAAACAATTTTAGAAAAAACTTTAACCCGCAATGATCGTTATAAAACGTTAGCTAGTTAAACAATTTTGGAGTAATTATATAAAAATTCATGTTATGTATGTCAAAATAATAAATCAATAATGATACTCATTTCCCCCCCCAAAAAAAAGTAACGGAATTTTTAGTATGAGAATATGTGTAAGCAATAAATGAAAAATATATCGAAAGTAATTTTTGACCATAAGAATATATCGGAAATTAATATATGATTAACATTAAATTACTTATAATAAAAGAATTAAGGTACAAGTATTATTTATAGGAATTAAAAATACATAATATTTCTAAAGATATGTTATATTATATATCATTTTTTATTAAGGTAGAAAATATATTAAGATAGAATAAAAATATTGCTTTTTTTAGATTAAGGGAAAAGGGCGGGAAATTTTTTAATGAAAGCGTGACATATGGCAAGATGTGAATTTAACTGCTTCTCTTATAGTATGTATATATATATATATATATATATATATATATATATATATATATATATTGATTGATGTCCATCAACTCAATTAATTAGTATGAGACATTTTGAGAAGATGCCCACAAATAAATCCGTGCGAGGCCTGCAGGCTAAGCCCAAAGCAGATAATATCATACTAATAATGTCGGAGTTCAGGTGGTGGTGTTTGTGGTCTAGTTTTTGCCATTTCAGAGCGTGGCCACTTTTTTACACTATAGATATAGAAATAAAAATAAAAATAAAAATATATAAAAATGGAAATTAAAACCATTGACTTAACGAAGGTTTACGAATGACATAAGGTTCACATGCATTGACCTAATAAAAAAGCGTAAAAGCTGTTCAGATGATGATATTTTAAGACATCAAATGCATTCACGTGATGCGATGGAATCAATTCGATCTACCTAGAATTTTTTTGGAGGACTTCACATTATAATAAAAAAAATTATTATTATAAATGTTAAAGGTATTGTGAAGGTATTGTGGACGAGGGTGGGACCGTCCAACACTTGTATTTTTTTTATGTCCAGGCTCGACAAAATGTGTCCGTGTTCAATAATATATGTTCAGTTTTAACAATATATGTCCAGATATAACAATATGTGTCCAAGTCCATGTGTCCAGGGTAAACAATATGTTTCCAGGTTCAATAAGTTTCATCAGGTTTACAAATTTATGTCCAGGGTCAACAATACGTGTCCAGGTTTAATAATATGTGTCCAGATTCAACAATATATGTCCAGTTTTTACAATATGTGTCCAGGTCCATGTGTCCAGGGTAAACAATATGTTTTCAGGTTCAATAAATTTCACCAGGTTTACAAATTTATGTCCAGGTTTAAAAATATGTGTCCAGGTTCAATACTATGTGTCCATATTTAATACTATGTCTCCAGGTTCAACAACATGTGTCCAGGTTTACAAATATATTTTCAGGTTTACAAATTTGTGTTCAGGTTTACAAATATATGTTCAGGGCTAACAATACTTGTCCAGGTTTAACAGCATGTGTCCAGGTTCAACAAAACTTGTCCAGGTCTAGTTGAACTGGTCTGACAGTAAGCTTGTGTCGGACTGGTCTGACACAATACCTTCTCTCTCTTTCTATATATATATATATATAGGGTTGGGTTCCGGTGAGAAATTTCTTATCGTGAAAAATGTGAGAACAGGTAAATACATTAACTATGACATAGAGGTACTTTGACCACCAACTATAGGTACATTCAACATATACTATAAATAGTAAAAATACATTATCTTTATGCCATAGATACATTGACTCTAAACTATAGAAGTATTAAGGATGGAAATTCAAATTTAATCTTAGCCATTCATTTGTTGATCAAAGGGTTGATATTGCTTCTCACCATTCTCACCAAAACTACATTTCTCACATGCATGAGCCTACTTCTATATATATATATATATATATATATATGTATATATATATATATATATACATACATATATATATATATATATATTCAATTGTCATTTGTGAATCGTTTTTTTGCTTTAGAGAAAAGATGCTCTATTGCTTTATAAAAGCCCCTTCAAATGGTCTAACCACATGTAGTATGTCAACTCCTAAAGTTATTTGTTTTTTTGCCCTTCATGGTAAATAATTGTGTCCTCCAATGCACAATCAACACTTTATTACCATAATCAAATAGTGTTTAGGTTATTACTTATTTAGGATTTTTATATTATGCATTAGTGTACTAATTATAAAAATTAAAGAGGGATGTTCTGAATGCATAATATTATCGATTTGGATCCTTTTTTTTTTTGTCGTAATGCTTCTTGCTCGCTTGATAGCAGGGATTCGATGTCAGGGGTAAGGTTTCTCACTATAGAATTCGCACAGGTTTTCAGCTTCTTTCGAGGAAGCAGAAATCCCGAGAAGGGGCTCCCTCGAAAAACAAGACATTCGCGCAATCGGCATAGGAAGATCCTGGGATTTTGAGTTGCTCTCTAACGAGAGAGTTCAAGAAGTTCGCACGATTCAAATCAAGTCTTACCGAAATCGAATTTAATTTCCTATGCTCTGTACCATTAAATTCTTGTAGCTTTTACTCACACTGTTCACAAATGAAGATAATCTTGTATATTTCTTCTATAAGAAATTATATTCATAGGGGTCTTATTTGATTCACATTAAAGATTACTTTATCTATATTTAATCAATATATTATTACTTTTATATAATTAATTAAAGGTATTAATGAAAGAAAAAGTACATTGAAAATGTAAAAAGGGAAAGTTACAAGAATTATTTGTTGTTCGGTATAAGTAAGGAAATGGATGGAAACATATTAGAGGTACAATGATTTTGTTTCCCTAACAACTACTAGAAAATATGCTATTTACGAAGAGAATTCATATCGTGAAAATGTGACCCCCAACGTTGAAAAGGAGGTCGTAAAGGGTTTTTCTCGTCTTAAAAATGTGACCCTGTCGTAGAAAAGGGATCAGAAATTAAATGATTTTTTCCGTCGCGATCTCGTCGTAAATGGGTCAATTTTAATAGAGTTTGTGTTAAGTATTAGGTGAATTTTAATTACGGTCCCAAAAACTGTCATAAAACATCTACGTTTATGACAGAATTTAGCCTTGTCATTAATGTGTGTACCCTTATGTGTCAAGTTTTTGTAGTGAACATTGACGAGGGAAACAAAATGGTGGTAATTGTTACCCTTTACTAAGGGCTCGTTTACTTTAGCTGAATACAACTGAACTGAGCTTAATTGAATACAAGTGAAAGTAATATTTTTATAAGAGAAGGAAATTGAGAGTTGGACTGAACTGAATTTAAGCTGAAGTAAACAAGTCCTGGACATGCTCAAAGATACTAATGTATACTTTTCAGTGAAATCACAAAATTTAGAGAGATGATACACCAAGTTAAAGCATGAGCTACAAATCTACAATTGATGACTATCACAACTATTAATATTTGAGGAAATTAAATATACTTTATGTAAGGCAAGGATTAATTGAGCTAACATTATAATAGATAATAAACATTCACTATTAGAATAGATGTTATTTATGACGGAAATTCCCGTCACAAAAATGTAATCCTATCGTAGAAAAGGGGGGTCGCAAATAATTTTTTCTGTCGCAATTCCGTCGTAAATGAGTCATATTTGATAGAGTTTGGGTTATATATTAGGTACTTTAACTTTTAGCAACAGGTTTAAAAACCATCACAAAAGATCTATATTTGCGACGGAATTTAGGCCCGTCATTAATGTGTATCCATCGTTAATGGACCAATTTTTTTTGTAGTGATTGCTTATGAGATAGGAAACAATGTTTTAAAAATATAATATAGAGGTGGATGAAGTGGATTGTGGCAATGGTGGCTGATGAAGGTTCTCCACTAATGAGGGTTATTTATGAACATTAGGGCCCAATTTTTTTTTTAAAAGATAATGAGTGGGATATGTGCGGTGAGAATCGAACCCAAAGCCTCATGTCTGGAATTCTGAAGCCCCAACCACTAGGCTATGACTTGATCCTCACTCCCTACTTTAATTAGCTTTGTACAAAAGCTTACTTTAAGCTTCTCTTACTAGGTATAACTGTATAACGTATACACATCCACTTAAAAATGAATTGCTAAAATAAGAAGATATATACTCTTCTTTGAGTAGTATAAAAAGAGGCATTAATATTTTGCAGGGCAGGTTAATATGTACTAATTGAAATATCACGCTTCTTATTGATGATATTCGATATATCTTTTAGGACTTTGTTTCGATTTCCTCAGCTCATATCTATAGAGAACCAATCACACTACTAATTTCATTGCGTCGTCGCTCGCGTACTGTACCCCTATGCATATTGACATCGATCATTTTCTAATCTTCAGAAAGAAGATCCTGATTTAATTTCGAATTTTCCATGTAACTTTTCCTCCCTCCAAAATATAAAAATAAAATAAAATAAAAAAGAGAGTATTTTAAAATATGAAACAAATCATTTCACATTATGAAAACAAAATATATTAATTATTACAAAGATTTGACATAAAATAGAGGAAAAAAATATTAAATTGTTACGGTTATTAATATGTTACGGAGGAAAGGAAATACGGTGCAAGTGAGAGCAAGGAGTAAGATAAATCCTTTGAATGGAGGCTCGTAATGAATTTGAATGTTATAGCAGCAGTAATGAATTTGCCAGATGTCAGTCAAACAATCGTTTTAGTACTCTCGATCCAACGGTGATTATGGCACGCCCCCCAATCTATTTATGAGAGTTTGAGCTCTTTGACTTTTGGATACCCCAGCCCTCTTGTTTATCATTGATTTATTGTAGTAATTGACTAATTGTATATAGAGCTGGGTGCCTGGGGCCGTACGAGTGTTAGATTTTCATGTCATGAGTTGGGTCCGGCCTAGTATAAGTCAGTCCGCTACTGACACGACACAACAAACATGTTCATAGGATTTGTATGGACAACATTTTAAAAATTTGTCGTGAGTTGGGTCTAGCACTGGCATAACAAAAATTAATAGTACATAAGAAATTATAACTATGAAATGAGGTTCGCCATGAAATCGTGGGACATGAGCTCTCATCTTTTAAACTTGACACAAGCCTGACCCGACACGTCTTTATTTTTGCTTGTTTTAGGCTCGGTCCGTCAGATACGCGGGCTTAGCACATGTATCATTTAGTACGACCCATGGTCCACCTTTAAGTCTTTTAACTATATATATTTTGCCGTCGTGACATTATTCCTTGGTATTGTAGGCTAAGGTGTATAGATACACTTATAGAAATGGAGATGTATACCAAAAGGGTTACGGACTTACAGATTGAATATATTGATTTTAAAAATATAAAATACATGTATCATGTATGGCTAATTAATATCATTAAATTAATATTTTTGAATTAAGAATTTTTATTAAAATTTTAATATCATTTGCAATACTTTAGTTTAATTACTATAGCAAGTTAAGAAAAATCTTTCAAGAACTTATGACAATATGAAGATTTTTTTTTTTGAGTAAAACTATAGTAAAACAGGTTTAAAATACATTGTTAAAATGGAGTATAGTGTATTGGTATCCGGCCTAGAAATATACCATTATTGTATCGTTATCTGATACAAACACAACTATCTCAATGATCAAAGTGAAAAGTGTGAACATTGCTAAAAGTATAATTGTTGCAAGAATTCATTTATGTGCTAAGTATAAGCTTTAAATAACTTACCAAAAATATAATTTTAACATAACTTCTAAATGTTAATAAAAACATTAATATCTTTAATTACATGTTAATAAACCCTATAAAGTGTCGAATCAACACATAATCGTGAATGTTAATATCTTTAATTACATGTTCATAAAAATAAATTAAAAAAAGATTTTTCATGAAGTATTCAGATCATTGAGACGAATCAAACAAAATTCCACGTGATTTTTTTTCTTATGGATAAACTTTGAAGATTATCTTGAATTCTTTATTTTTGAGTGTACGTAAAATGTTGCAAGATTCCAAATGAGAACGTTAAAAGAAACTTATGAAGTATACTTTTTCTTTATTTTAATATGAAGTTAATGATATTTAGCTATATATAAATAAAATAAATAAGATGATCCGATTTGATTTTTCCAATTTATTATGATTCAATGTTCGTGCTAGATTTAGTTCAAGTTATGTAAACATTCATTTGCTTATAGAAAATAAAAATTCAATCAAACTAGACTAGGAACTTGTTTGGTTAGAATTTGAAGAAAATAAAATTAGAATAAATTCATGTAAAATTAGAATTTGAAGAAAATAAAATTATGTAGGAAATTAGACTTTATAAGAAATTAGGAAATTTTAATTTCTACAAGATAGAAGAAATAAATTACCTAGGAAGTTAGGTAAATGGAATTTTTTATTTTGGGAATTTTAATTTCCCACACGCAACCAAACACATCAAGTAAATTCATAGGAAATAGATAAGAAAAAGTAATTCGCAGAAATTGTAAATTACTTTAGAAATTTAGTTACGTTACCGCTCCAACCAAAGAACCACTAGATAGAAAAATCAAATCGGATCTTCTTATGCGTTTTTATTTAACACTAAATAGCTTGAATTTCGTATTTCAATAAATTTTGTGTTAGTGTATTTATAAGGTCAATGTTTAGTTACAAAATTCAGATTATATTAATTAGGGTTTTTCTCAGTTATACCCATGAGGTATTGGGATTTCCCACCTGTAGCCACGAATTTTGAAAATTCTCTGTTATACCCATGAGGTTTGTAAAAAGTTTTAACTGTAGCAAAAAAACATAATTATAGGTCAAAAATGTTAGCACCGTTTACTTTGCAAAAAAAGGTGGGGTTGTGGTGGACTTTTGTTAAGTTGATTTGGTAGTTGTGGTGGTGAAAATTAATGTCAGATTGTTGTTAACAACTTAACCATGTTAGCTATTATTATGTTTTTTTGGCTACCGTTAAGAATGTTTAAAAAAGTCATGGGTATAATAGAAATTTTTCAAAAATCGTGGCTACAGGTGGGAAATCCCAATACCTCATGGGTATAACTGAGAAAAACCCTATTAATTAAAATAAAGAAGCATAGGATTAATGATGGCGTATAATTAATGGGTAGCTTAGGGTCCGTTTACTAGAGCGAAAAACATTTTCCCTGAAAACAGTTTTCCTATTTTACATTACTTTGGGTGAAAAAATAAAATGTAAAACTTTGGGTGAAAACTCATTTTACACCCTATTGGAAACATTTTCCTCCAAATTTGGGAGTAAAACTTATTTTCCGTTCAAGTAAACAATGGAAAACTTCTATGAAAATGAGTTTTCCAACATAAAATATTTTTCATGAAAAATCATTTTACATCAAAAATGTTTTACACCAAAGTAAACGGACCCTTAATGTCAAAATAGAGCAAAACAAAATTAGGAAGCTAGTGAGTAGATGCAAATGAAAATGTTGACAAAACATAATAATAATGAAGCAAACTCATAATTTAAATGAGAACATGGAAAACCCTTTTGAGCAGTTTGAATTTGATTGTAATCATGATAAGGTGGTGGTTCGTGGCTTTGGGGCAATCACTGCCTCACTGGTCAACGCCGACCTAACAAAATATATATAAGCTGCAACTGCAATTATCCCACACTTCAAAACTGATTTGACATGATATGATCTGATCTGATCTAATTAAATTATTAAAGTTGAGTTGATTAATGATTATAACTTATTCGACCTGGCCTTATTAAACCTGATAAATTCTAACACTTGATAAAAAAAAGTTGAAGAGAACGCACCCTAGTACTAATTATGTCATACCACCGCATTTATTTTTAATGAAAGAATACGGAATAATTAAATCAATTGAAGAAAATTTCAATATATAAAATGTAGCCTTGTTCTATTGGACTTACTTTCCGAAATTTCAATTTAGTTCAACTTTTAAGAGCATCTACAATGGTTGTTTGGGAGGACTAGCGTGCAACGGTGCAAATATGTAAAAATTCTAAGGTACAAGCTCAACTACCATTATGGAGGAAATTAAACCTTGTAGCTTTGTCAAGTTATAGAGTTTTGGGCCCTATTATTTTGTTTTCCTTATTTTTTAACTATATCATTATTACAAATTTTAAAAATTAATTGCAAAGCAATAAAGTTTGTAACTTGACATTGTGAATACCCGTAGCTTAAAAATTATGTAGCTTAAAAAAGCTATGTGAAACACAACTACAAGTTTATAATTTGTCATTGTAGATACTCTAATGAGTTTAACATTTAATTTAATTGAGATCTTTTGAGCAAGATTAATTCGATTTATTTTAGATAAATTTATTAATTAAATAGTCAAATTCCACAACACCAAAAAAAAAAAAAAAACACCCCTTAAAAAGAAAAAAGAAAAAATAAATAATCCAAAAGAAGACAAGAAGCATCCAGTTCACCCCATATAATTATTTATTTATTTCATTTCAAATACGACTTCTCTCTTTCTCTTTTTACTCAAAAGTCAACTCTCTCTTTCTCCTTCTTTCAATTTCACCCTTCTTACTCTTTTCCTTCTTCCACGCCTCTTTTTTTTTTTCTCTCTCTCTCTCTTCTCCATTTTTTCACTTCACATCATCAATACTCCATTCTTCTTTCCTTCTTTCTCGCTATGATTTTTCCACTATAATATCCATTTTCTTTCTTCTTCATCTTCAAACTAACTTCATCTTAGTCAAATCCCCCCCCCCCCCTACAAACTCATTTCTCTGCTCGTTTTTAATTTAAAGTAGTTAGTAAAATGGGCAATGGTATTGGGAAAATTGGAGTTTGTTTCACGGGCTCCAGAGAGGCCCGACGGGCTCACAAGCAGGAGCCTGGGATGTACGTCGACCACCAATACGATGAGGGATTGGGCCACTCTTTCTGCTACGTTAGGCCCGACCCGACCCGGGTAGTTCCACCCTCCTCGAAGATCCACTCCGAGGAGTCCGCCGCCGGAGTCTCGATATTCCGATCGATCTCTGGCGCTTCGGTGTCCGCCAACACATCGACGCCGCTTTCAACCACCTTCATCACGGACCCCACTGCCACCTCAGCAACCGCCGCCTTCTTCGAGAGCTCCACTTCCTTCGCTTCCGTCCCACTTCAGCCCATCCCCCGTGGATCCTCCCTCAATTCAGGCCCGCTTTCGGGCCCAGTCATCATCGACCGCGGTTTCATGTCAGGCCCCATAGAGCGAGCCGGGTTCTTATCCGGCCCGCTCGATCGGGTTGGCCCAGCTCTCTTCTCCGGTCCACTTGATCGGAGCTTCTCCGTTCAGGGAAATTGGCCTGGGCTCAAGCCCAAGAAGCGGGCTGGGTCTCTGATCCGTGGGCTCAGGCATGCGATCTCCAAGACGTTCCGGCAGAGCTCAGTAGCTCCGGTGAAGGGCAACGTGGGTGTCGGGCAGGACAATTGGGTAGTTGGCGGGCCCGGAAACGGGCCCGAACGAAGCGGGAGCATAAACATGAGCTCAGAGCTGAGTTTAGAAGAGAGTGAGTCATGGGAGAATCAGAATCTTCAGTGGGCACAGGGGAAAGCAGGGGAAGATCGAGTTCATGTGGTAGTATCAGAAGAACACGGCTGGGTTTTTGTTGGGATTTATGATGGATTCAATGGCCCTGATGCAACTGATTTTTTACTGTCAAATTTATACTCAAATGTTCAGAAAGAGCTCAAAGGTTTGTTATGGGATGATAACACCAAATTCGATTCATCTTGTTCATCATCATCACTTCCAAATAGCAGTGGTTGCTTCTCTGAGAGTAGCAGCACCAGCAGCAGTAGCTCCGACATTGAAAATTACGAGTTTCTAGAGAGAGAAACTTTCTCCGAGAGCTGTGCGAGTTTCAGCAATGGTAGAAGAGAAAAAAATTCATCAAAGACTAAATTCAAAGGGGTAAATAAGAAATGGGAAGAGAATCAAAGGAGATGGAAGTGTGAATGGGACAGAGAGAGAATAGAATTAGATAGAAGATTAAAGGAGCAATGGAATGATTCGGAGAGTAAAACTATTAATAATTCAGATGTATTGAAGGCGTTATCACGAGCTTTGAAGAAGACAGAAGAATCGTATTTAGATATTGCAGATAAGATGGTTGATGAAAATCCTGAGTTAGCTTTAATGGGTTCTTGTGTTCTTGGTATGTTAATGAAAGGTGAAGATGTTTATTTGATGAATGTTGGGGATAGTAGAGCTGTTTTAGGTCATACTAAAGAACCTGATCTTAGAATTGGTAAACTTGATCAAGATTTGGAAAGAATTAATGAAGAATCATTGTATGATTTTGATGTTTCTGATGGTGTAAGACCTAGTCTTAGAGCTCTGCAACTTACACTTGATCATAGTACTTGTGATGATGAGGTATATAATAAACTAAAAACAACATCAATTCTCATTATCACTAATTTGTAGTTTTGAATTGTAATTGAGTTGGTTACTTATGAATTTATATGTGGTGTGTTTCAGGAAGTGCAAAGAATTAGAGATGAACACCCGGAAGACGCCTTTGCCGTTGTTAATGACCGTGTTAAAGGTTCTTTGAAGGTCACTCGAGCTTTCGGTGCTGGTTTTCTCAAGCAGGTATTGCATTTCACATTCGAGTATAAGACTATGGACTTGTTCTTTTGAACTTAATTTCTGAAATTTCATTTCAATTTTGTTTAGTTCAGTCTAATTCAGTTCAGTGTGTTCATTGTCATTGTATGTTAGAATTAGGTTAAATTTTTGTTGACTATGACCTGAAATTGGATGGTGAGAACTAGTTTTAATCTTTGTTAGTTGTTGGTTGAATGAAGCTAAGCTAGTTAGTTAGCTAGCTATAAGTCATGTAGAAAGCAACCATAGTCCATAGACAATGCATTGGGTTTCCATTAATTATATTTAGTTGGGGAGATGAATAGATGATAAACACCTGACTCAAATGCAACCACCTTTGTCAATTTATTGCAGTCAATGAAGTCAGATTATTAGACTGTCCAATTTACCTAATTTATCACATAAATTTTCTGTTTTCATCACTCTTGTGTCCTTCCTTTGTTGCAACTTGAAATGTACAATTTGTGGTTTACATTAACCCAACAAAATTGGAAAAGGAAAAAGCTTAACAAATCAGAAAGATGATGTGCATTTTGGTTTCCCTTTGATGTGATGTATTACTTCTTTCGCTCCATATTCATTGCAACCATCTGACCTAAAAGTAGAGAGCTTTTTAGTCAAAATGTTGCAATGAATACAGAATAGAGAAAGCATTGTTTTTGTTTATGATTAACCCCGTATGAAATCCGTACTGATAACGTGTTTGAACACGTTGCAGCCTAAATGGAACGATGCGCTCCTAGAAATGTTTCGAATCGACTATGTTGGGAGTTCACCTTATATCAGTTGCACACCATTCCTACATCACCACAGATTAGGCCCAAAAGACCAGTTCTTGATATTATCATCCGACGGTCTTTACCAATACTTCTCCAACGAGGAAGTCGTTGCTGAAGTTGAGCTCTTCATCTCGTTGTACCCGGAGGGTGACCCCGCCCAACATTTGGTCGAGGAAGTTTTGTTTCGTGCAGCAAAGAGATACGGTAAAATTTTAAATCTTTTTATCATTGGATAACCGTTTCATGTCTAGGATTCAGTTTAATTCAGTTCAATTCAGATTCATTCAGTATTTAAAATCAACTGATGGTAGCTAAAAAGTATGGTGATGTGATGCAGGTCTGGATTTTCATGAGCTGCTAGAAATACCACAGGGAGATCGTCGAAGGTATCACGATGATGTATCGATTATCATAATCTCATTTGAAGGCAGGATATGGAGATCATGTGTATAAAAAGAACTACACATGGTAAAGGATGTAGAGGAAATTTAGGAGATAAAAGAGAAAAACTCTTGTCACCCCAATTGGCAATCCATAGTCCAGTTAATTAAAAGCTCTAAAAAGGAGCTTAAGTATGGTCAATTATGCTGTTGACAGGGTGATTAGGAAATGTATAGACATAAAAGAGGTAGTTATGCTCAGGGAAACACATTATCTTGATATAAAATTAAGTTGTAATTGCTGAATAATTCAGTTCAAATATATAAAATTTTGTTCATATATCACCTGGAATTTCTTCTTGTTCTCTGTGACCGGTGAATTAAATTCGACTCACAGTCACAGTCTCACAGATGCATTTATCCCGGAAATTTTTTCCAATTTAATATATTGTTAGTGGATCATCTTAATCAAAAGCTCAAACTGATAATTGAGGCTCATAAATATGTTATATACTTTATTAAAATCTCACAAAAATACCTATAAAGAAAATTCAAAATGTCATGATCTAAAAATGGATTAAAGTTTGATAACCTGGAAATTATTTTATGATCTTGACAATTTTATATGGAGGTTTGGTAAGTGGAACAAAAAAAGATTGGAAAACAGAAGGCATAACAAATATGAATATTATGGGCATACTTTAGTGATGGCGTATCTAAATTTGACCCAGAAATAGCACAAAAGAATCAATCATAATATGGTAGTTTCTCAGTGCCCAGATTTTCAGGTTGACCTAAGATGAAAGTAATATGCAGACTGCAGTAGTGGTCCTGTTTTTAGGAGTTGAAAATCCCCACTTATTAACATCAACATTAAATTGATGTGCCTTCCGGGCTTTTGGTGACCTTATAAAAATAAGTTTCAGTTCATATTAGTTTAAATAAATTTAGATAAAGTTCTAATCAGGATCGGGTTAATAAGCTTAATAAGATTTGATCAAATGTTTGACAAGGTATTAAGGTCTAAGTATTTTTTATAATCAAATCTAATGAGATCCAATAAATTTAAATGAATTGTGTTCAAGTACATTCAAATAAGTTGAAGATGACGAAATCTTAAATTTTCTTCTACCGCTTGGCATTACAAATCAAACCCAAATTAAAAATATGGTCCATGTTTGTCTATTCTTTTTTAATAAAATATTATAATAAAATAAAATAATTTATTTTCATCTTTTATTATAATAAAAGCTTATATGAGGAGCTTTTTGGTTCTTTTTACTCTGAAACATCTAACATCTAACCGCTATTTACCAAACACTTTTACACAAACAGTTAATGCAATCAGTTAGTCAAACCAGCTATCACAATAACCTAGTTAAAGCAGTTAACTCAATCAGCTAACCTCTAACAGCTATCAGCTAACTCCTAAACAGGGCCTATATATATTAAAACAACTAAAAGCTACTTGCCAGAGTCTAAAGGTTATATTTAGTTTTTCCCTAATTATTCGTAATGATGTTTGTAATTGACCTTTGAATGAGGTTTACCAGTTTTCTTTCCTTAACAAAAAAAGGGTTATATTTAACTCAACTTATTAAAATAATCGTTTGCTTATTGAAAAATTAGATCATGTTAGAAAAAAATGGGACCGAATTCTCTTAGGCTGTGTTTGATTCGTCTGAAATTTTTTGATCTGATCTGGTCTGATCTGATATGATCTTTTCTGATCTGAAAATTTCTGATCTGGTTTGATCTAATCTGATCTTTGGTGTAATTTAATTGTACATTATTATAAATGTAAACTATTATTAATATTGTTTAAAATAGAAATAAAAATAGTAATAAAAATAAAAAATAAAAATAATAGAAATAAAATTAAAAAGAAAAAAATAAAAATAAAAATGAAAAAAAGTAAAGAAAATAAAAATGAAAATACATGTAAAAATAAAAAATAAAAATAAAAATGAAAATAAATATAAAAATAAAGATAAAAATAAAAATAAAAAAATTAAAATTAAAATTAAAATTAAAATTAAAATACATATAAAAAATAAAGTTAAAAAAATAATAAAAATATAAATAAAGATAAAAATTAAAATAAAAATTAAATTAAAAAATAAATTAAAAGCAAAAAAACATAAAAGATAAAAAAAAAAATAATAATAAATAAAAATAAAAAAAGATAAAAATTAAAATAAAGATAAAAAAAATTAAAATTAAAAATTAAAATTAAAATAAAAATAAAAAAATAATAAAAATAAAGATAAAAATATAAATAAAAACTAAAAAATAAATTAAAAGCAAAAAAAAAATAAAAATAAAAATAAAAACAAAAAACAAAATTAAAAAAATAAGGATAAAAACAAAATAAAATACTGCGTAAAAATAGTTGCTTCATACGTCTTCCATATATATAATGGTAACTAATTAATATCATCATTGTGTATTATGTGTATAATTTTCTTTCAAATAAAAAATTATGTAAATAATTAATAATTAATATTATCCTTCAAAATTGGTCGTAATTTTTTTTTTTATATTTATGGCTATAGTATTACTTCCAAAATATAAGCTAAAATATCACAACAATTCAATTTTTTTTGTCATCAATAAATATATATAATTAATCATTAGTATGCATAATATTATAATTATATTATTTTATTTTATTATAAAAATAGAAATAATATTAATTGAGTTATAAGGAACAAAGAACAAAATGCTGATCTGATATGATCTGGTCTGATTTGATTTTTTCTGATCTGATCTGATCTTTTCTGATCTAATCTGAATTTTTCTGATCTGGTCTGATCTGATCTGATCTGATCTGAATTTTCTGAAAATAAGCACATGAGTGCTTATATAAGTTGAATCAAACGCACCCTTAGTCGTTGAATTTGCTTTTTTATTTATGGCTAAAGATATTTGATTTTGTATTAAAATAAATTATGAGAATCATATACAATCGTCCACTTCGAAACTATTTATCACAAATGTAATGATACATCATTTCTTAATATTTTTTTCTTATAAATTAATGTTCATATAAGATTAAAGTTTAATCAAAACTTTAGACCAACTCTAAATAGCTAATACAATTAGCTAGTCAACTCACTAGTTAGATTATATTTATCTACCCGCTACAACTAACTTTGAAACAAGACCTTTAACTAACACTTATGAACTTATTCAGGTTGCGCTCTATTTTGTGATATACCACTTCTCTTGTGAGATCATCTTACCATTAGATAACATTTACATTCAATTAAAAAATAGTAACTTTTTACCATAAATCTTTATCTTTTTACCATAAATCTTTAACTTATTATTATTATTATTATTATTGATTTACTCTAGTATTAAAATTATGTGAATGAGAATTCTATATTTTCTAGTCCATTTTATATAAAGTCTCAAACTCAATTCCACACAAGAAACGCAATAATTAAGATAAATCTACACATACAATGATGATATAGAAAAGTCATATAAATTTAATATTTTTCAACATTTCTCCAACATTTAACATATTTCAATCTTATACCTAATTAATTATATGCAAACATGAAATTAAGAATATTTAATAAATTTCCACCGATTCCTAGTTGCTATACTTCCTAAATTTCCATTCCCATTCCCATTCTTACATGTCAAACATGTCGCTCGTACACAATTTAGAATACTACGTCCATTTTTTATTTGCAACAAACAGTTTTGCACACTTTTTGAGGATTAATTTAATGGTGTAAACGGAAAAATTAATTTTAAAAATTTAACAATGTAACTTCTCATCTCCCTCTTTCTTATATTTAAATTATGTTAATTAATTTCTACGTTTATACCCTTAAATCCATTGTGAAAAAAGGTAAGTAGATCTAACCAAAAAAAAAGAGGAAAAAGGTAATAAAAAAATAGAATAGTAGAATAATAGATCGATAGAACCCCTCGCGAAAATCTGTATGAAGAAGCAACGATGTGAAAGAGGAGCAACAGTACTAGTAGATATCTCTTAATTATAGCGATCTAGATTTTGTCAAAGTTGATTTTAATTTGATTTATTTTGATATGTACTTGATTGTTACCGATTTCTATTATAGACGTCGTATAACCTGACTTTCAATTAAATAATTAATCTTTCCTTTTGTTAAAAAAATTTAAAAAAATTGAGTAATCAGAGCAGTTACAACTTTAAAGGAAAACTATTAATTAGTACACAACAATTCATTACCAAGATGGTTAAAAGTCATGATAATACTTAATTGTAATATAGTCAAAGTCTTCATAATTTTCTCTCATAATGTTAGTGTACATCATAGCCACACATGAAACATAGTATTTCATATTATATATTGTACAACAAAATAAAAGTCACCCTAATAAAATCACTAACAATCACCCTTTAATTTTAAATTAAAAAAAATATTTGAAGGAATACCTATTTATGCAATTAGAGTAATTTTTATTCTATTTTACACTAATAATTACAATTTATTTTTTTTTATAAAAAAAAAAAAACAACTACCTATATAAGGGGCGTTGTATGATACACACGGTTTTTATTTATATTTTAAGAATTTATCAATAAAAATAACCAGTTAATTAATTTGTTGATTAATAATTTTGCCTGTATGTAGTGGTCCCCACTGGTTATGCTCTTGCTTTAGTTTAGTCTGAAAAATGAAATGGACAGTATTTAAATGAAGAAGATTGGTTATTCAATTAACTTAGGTCATCATCATCCATGAAGTGCAAGTGCTATGATGAATAATCAAATATAGTGACCTACTATTTTCTTTGTTGTTATGTTACATGTTTGTTGACTTCGTTCTTCTTTCTTTAATATTTTTTTTTAAAATCTACTTTTTTTGTTTTTATTATATATTTATATTAATAAATAAAATAAAAATGTTAAAGGGATGATGATGATGATTATTATTATTATTATTAAAGTGGCAAAGATAGATCTTGGAACAGTTAACTTGGTATTAGCATTTAGCATGCATGCATGCATTCTTTCTCTTGTCAAAATCCTAACCCATCTATCTATATTTGTTTCGATCATTTTGACAAATACTCCCCCTCTTACCTTTACTTGCTACATTCCTTCAATTGCAACTGTTCATTTGTAAATTAATTTTGTACATAAAGAATAATATAGTCGTGATGGATTTAGTTTGATTCGCCTTAACATGTACTTTTCAAATAATAATTTTTATAATTTTTTAATATATGCAGTTTACATATATTTTTGTTTAAAGTTTTGCATTTGGAGATGTGAAAAAAGGAATGTAGCAAAAAAAAGACAGGTAGTAAAAAAAGAAAAATTTATCCAAAAAACCCTGAAAGTTATAGCATTTTGTGAAAAACTCTCTGGAACTTGTTTTTCTTTTAACAACACAAATTAAGTTGTAGAAAACCTTTGGCAGCACAACTTTTGGACGGAAACTTTGAAATATAACACAATTATTCCAAAGATTTAGCCTTTAGGAACAATTCAATAAAAAAATGGAAAAAACACAATTGGAGACTCTAATTAACCAAATCCTCATTTTGAAGTTCACTTACCCCCTCATATTTCATAGTTTTCATCCAAAAGTTGTGCTGTTAAAGGTTTTCTACAACTTTGTGTTGTTAAATTAAAAAAAAAAAAAAAATCAGGATGTTTTTCACAAAACAAAAGAACTTTCAAAATTTTTTAGACACATTTTCCTTAAAATATATATATATATATATATATATATATATATATTTGGTGGTTGTGATAGGTTCATATTATTCGTCAACGTGTTATTTCATGCATCTTTACTATTCCAATTTCTCTCCCAATAGCTTTATTTTGTTAAATATCAAAATATATGGTTATCACTTATCAATACTATATATATTGAAAATTTACTAGCTAGAAAACTTTTAAAAATTTGAAGCAAACAAAATAACAAGTGTTGAATCATTTGACCGAGGCTACCTTCAATCTCTTTCAGCTTCTTTGAGCACTCATTTGCTCTTTCAAAAAAACAAGGTTTGAAAAGATTATCTTACATCAAACGAGATCAAATAAAATCAGATCGGATCGTATTATTTGCTTTTATTTAATATGGAGTCCTAAATATCTTTAACTTCGTACTGAAATAAATTACTCCGTATGAAAAATACATACACGGTTGAAAACTACTCATCGATATGACGATATGAAAATAATGATACCTCATTTGATATCTTTTCCTTATAAATTAGTGTATAAAGAAAGAGAAAGTTTAATAAAAATTTCATATCAAATCAGAAAAAAATCAAATTAAAGCAGATCGAATTTCAAAATTTAGATCATATCAGATCAAATGAAAACAACAAAGGCTGAATGATTATTCAACTATTAGTCATTTTCAGACCAACCTACTTCACAACGTACTAACACAAATTTGATACAATTTCAAAAGGCAGATTTAATTCCTACCCACCAAATGAGCAACCTTACTTAGATTAATAATTTGTTAATTTCAGCTCACGTGGCTCCCTAAACACACAAAAAAAAATGTGTTTATCTGGTTTGATATGTTCTACCTAAATTTTTTTTATTCAGTTTGAACTGAACTTATTTTTTTTATATGTTCTGAACTAATATGAAATTTTCAGGCCTAATTTGATTTAAATGCTCGACTAAACATTAAATTTATTTATACACTAATTTATAAGGAAAAAATTACCAAACAAGATATCATTAATCATTATATTTGTATTAATGAGTACTTTTCAACTACTTAATCTTTATAATTGCATATAAGAAAATACTATCTAAAATTTTCTAATAAAATCCTTGTTTTTTTTTTTTTTCCCTTCTCATCTAGTATGATTTCATTATATTTATTTATACATCTATACATGTAAATTGACCTAGGTCACTCTTACTTGTAAAGTTGTTCCCAAACTCCTCTCTTTCCAGCATAGCATAGCAAGCCACTATATTTGACCCGACCTTATAACCTTTATGCTCAACAAATGGTCAATTGAGTATTGAGCAATAATACACTTATGATGCCGCCAAAGAAATGGGTACTCCATTCCCTTTATAATTTTGGTAAATTTAAAGGCGTAAACAAATAAATTAATTGAAAACTTTTAACATCAGAATTTAATATTCCCATCTGGATTGTATTTAATTTATTTTAATAAATTACTTTTTTACATGCTCCAATATCTTCACCATACGTGCCTAATGAAGGAAAAAACTTGTCTTATCCACCGGGTAAACTACTCACCATTAATAATGTGTTGTGGTTAATGTTGATAGTAAAATCCAACTCATTTGATTAATAATATTTTAATATCTCTATTAGCAGTGGGTAGTCTACCCACCGAGTATGTGTAGCAATGTCCCCAAATGAATATGTTGCGAGTACGTAATATATTAAAAAAAAAATTTAACATAAAAAAAAAAGTGACTAAAAACCAATAAATGGGAGAGACAGAGTTTACATGAATTTAAGGAAAAGCCTTCAGTTCAGTTCATTTGTTATACAACAACTAACTGCCTTTGAATTGATAGTAAATGTATTCCTGTTAGCAGAGGTCATCAAATGCATTTTTATGGCATATATATATATCATCAATATATGCCATTAATTTTGTGTAACTAAATTTTTTTATGGCTCTCGGTGAAGACTTATAGAGATACAGTTGAGAATGGTGGGACCCTATAATCTTAATGCTACTGTTTTTTTTTTTTTATTTTTTTTTTTAATCTTTTTTCATTTATTGGCTAACCAACTACAATGTTTGTCTTCTAATTGGCAATTAATCATAATATTGGTCCGTTTAATATCTTTATTAATGTAATAATATAACTTTGTGTACCTTTAATTTGTACTACAAACCTCGGCAACTAATTGGTTGTGTTTTTTTAATAAAGCCCCATTTCATTCATTTGAGGGTGGCATATGAATACATATATATATACTTCAAATCAAGCAATCAATTAAGCCCCACTAAATCCATCTTCTCAACTTGATTTACTTGATCTATGGATGGAAACATCTCATCTATTGGATATGATTAGGGGGTGGTGTTTTAAAAAACTCTAACTTGAACTATCTGATCTGGAAATAGTAAACGAGTTCGAATTAAATTTTCAAGCTTGATTATTAAACAAGTTTTACTCGAACAAGGTAGTATTCGACCCGTTAAGGCTCGCGAACAACTCATTAAAGTTCGTTAATAAGTTTGTTCATAATCTTTAATACTTCAAATTACTTCGTATTATTTTTTTATTAAAAAAAAGGACCCAATTTGCATCTATGACATTACAATATATTGGTTGTTCTTTATTATTTAGCGTTATTACCTTCTTTATCCTTATATATATATATTTTTTCATATTCTTGTCCATACCAAAATTTAAGGTTGAGGCTTATGTCTCAAGGACTCTCAACTCAAGTTTTTCGAAAGATAGGAGTGAGTTCATAAATCCCATTTTGCATTTGAGAGGATTCCTTCTTCAATCTCCATTTTAGATTTGTACATAGCATATTGCTTAAATTAATTCAGATGATTTTGAATTAAACCTATCCTAATTCAAGTCCTAATACCACCAAACATTAATAAAAATAAAAATAAAATTGTTCTAAGAAGTTCAGTACCATAATAATTAAGATGTCAAAGCTAGCTGTTAGTTTATGACTAGTGAGTTTAATATTTGAAATTGCCATTTCAAAACTCAAATTAAACCTCATCATGATCCATTTTCAAGGTTGACTCACAACCCCAACTTTAATTTGTCAAAATTCTTCTAATCTACTTTGTGTTGGTTTAGTTGATATGTGGAAATTTATTTCTGTAAGGTTGAAATTTGGGAACCTCTTTATCTTTAAAAATTAAGGAACGTTGAATTTTTTATTTTATTTTTATTTATTTTGTTGTTGTTGTGTCGTATGTAGTATGTCCTACTCATATGTGATGGAGTTGGTTATTATCTATTATCGTAGAATAGCACTGAAATCTTCCATTACGTACTCTGCTCTAGCTTATTATTCTTTGACTTATCTTCTTTTTTCGATCAAAATTTTGAATCTTTTACCATAAATTTTTATTAATATTTTATGCGTTTCTAAAACGTAACAAATTGGGGAGACACGGATTCTATATAATAAAATGGATAGAGATAAAAAGAGGGGTATGTGATGATGTGTGAGATAAAAAGAAAAGACTTACAAATTTTTTTTTTAAAAAAAAGATTAAAATTGTTGCATTATTTATTTTGAAATTTTCTGACATGGAAATTGTTGCATTTATTTTGAAACAGATGAAGTATAAAAATTTCTAATAAAATATAGTTTTTAAATATCAATTTTTTAATATAATCTATGGTACTCCATACATATATATTGATATATTCCATAATAAATACTTATATGTTCCATGTTAGTCGCAAAATAACTCTTTTGTACACATTTTAAAGAATATATTTGAAAATGTAAATGAGAAAAGTGATTAAAATAATTTTAACCGAGAACAAAAATGTACACTACCAGTGTTAATTTTTTTATTTTTTAATAATTTCACTTGTTTGCATGCTCAAAATGCTTCGCAAATAAGTATGTTGCGATTATTGTGGAGTGGGAGATGTAGTAATTAAATTATTATGTAGTCAAATATATCTCTTCAAAAGAGGCAAACAACCAAAAAAAATTGGGTAAATAAACAATGAACAACACAAGAACTAATATTTTCTATGAAATTAAAACAAATAACAACCATTTAAATGACAACCATTGAGAATTTTCAACACAAAAAATTTGTTCATTCTTGACCAACCGAAACTCCCTGGAGTCCTCCTCTCCTCAAGTAAGAATTAACTAAAAATATCATGGTCTTTCCATGAAATCGTCAGTCCTTAGGTATAGCTAGCCTTTTAATTTAAAAAAAAAATAAAAATAAAAAATAAAAATAAAAATAAATAAAGAAACTTTATTTGAAAATCAAACATAACATATACATAGTATAATTTGAAATAGTCCATATGATCACAGTGTATTAGTTGCAAAGTAAATAATATCCCAATTTCTATTGCCATCATATGTCAACTTTTGCTAATTCATCACCACTAATCTAACCTCTATTTTTGTTTGTTTTACTATCTTTTTTTGTAAGTTTGTTACTTGTTCTCATTTCTATGTCCTATTACAAATTTTACATATTTTTTTCCCAATCTTTCAAATAAGCTTGTTTTTTAGATAGATAAAGATGTCAATCTTAAACTTTGATTGCAGTAATACTAGCCATAAGAATAACATTATGAACACACATTCTTTGTTTGACATCAAAAAACAAGCCTCAACCTATTTCAAGGAGAAGATCAAAACTGCTAGATTGGTTCTCACAGATGTCACCCCTGCTCAATTGTAAGATTTTATCTACTTTTTCCGGGTTTTTTTTTAATTAGATGCAACACTTTAATATTCATGCTTTATGTTCTTATTTGTTTCAAATTTTTTTTTTAAAAAAAAAGGGTAGCTTGATTTGATGTTTGTTCGTTAAATTGTGACCTTTGATCGTTTGGGACGTTGAGCAGGACAACAGAAGATGCAACAAATGCTAATACGTGGTCACCGGACACACGAACCCTAGGGTTAATATCGCGGTCTGCTTTTGAAGTTGATGATTATTGGAGAATTGTGGATATCTTGCATAACAAGTATGTAGTATGTTTTTGCTCAAAAAAAAAAAAGTATGTAATATGTTTATACGATTTTATCCTTTTCACCCTTACTTCTATTCATTTACCTTGCATAACAAGCATCTTTGTTTCATATCTGTTTCATATCATATGCAACAACAGTATTTGCACGGATTCCTATGCAATATTTGTTTGCGAGTGTTGAATGGAAAGAAAAAATAAAGACGTGTGTGATAAGGATGGAGATAGAGAGAAATAACAGCTTAAAAAGGAAAAAAAAGCTATTGTTGCAGATAATATGAAGCATCTATTTTTGATAAAAGTTGCAAATAATATGAAACAGAACTAGTACAATTTTATGTTAGTGTGTTATAATTTATTAAATTTGAACACTTTGATGCATGTTTGGACAGATTATCAAAATTTGACAGAAAAAATTGGAGAGAATCTTACAATGCTTTGATAGTATTAGAACACTTGCTAACTCATGGGCCAGAAAGTGTAGCAGAGGAATTTCAGACAGAAAATTTCACCATCAATATCATGAAGACTTTTCAACATGTTGATGAAAGAGGGTATGAAAATTAATAATCTCATTTGAAAAACATTTTACTTCAATTTTCTTCCACAACAAGAAAATAAGCTTCGGCCGACTGCCATTTACCGACCGTTAACGGTCGGTGCCTCAATTTCCCGACCGTCGCCGGTCGGTAAGAGGAGGTCGGTGTATAATTAGTCGGTAAAAGTTTTTTACCGACCGACGTTCAGTCGGAAATAATTTACCGACCGTACACCGACCGTTTACCGACTAAATAAGAGTTTTTAAAAAAAAAATTGGAAAGTCATTTTCCGACCATCATTCTTAATATGATAGTATTTGAAAATTTAACTTATGATTAAGAAAAATTGATTAAGCAGATTTAACTGGGGCCTTGCTGTGAGGAAAAAGTCAGAGAGAGTACTGAAATTGCTTGAAAAGGGTCCTCTCCTAAAAGAAGAAAGAGCTCATGCAAGAAAGCTAACAAAAGAGATTAGAGGATTTGGTAGCTTTTCAGGAAGATCAAACTCACCATTCAAGGACTCATCTACTGCATATGGAAGAAGCCATTCACAGTTCAATGAGCATGGAAATGAGCAAGATTCACCAGAAAAAGCTTGTTACAATCAGCCCCATTTAGCGGTTGTCAGTGATGATTTAAAGACAGAAAAGCCCAGGACTGTAAAGAGGTTTCTGAATGAGAACAAGGCACCAAGAAATGAGGCAAAGAAAGAGGATTTCCATGACTGGAACAATGATATAGAGGAGAAGAATTCGCTCCTAGATGGAACGAAAGCGAATTGTGGGGTTGTGGTAGAAGATGAAGATCATCCTTTTAATGGGAGTGGTGATGATCATAGTAGATTGTCATTGTTGGCTGCTGTAAAAGAGGATTAAGAGAATGAATTATCTCTTTTTTTTTTTTTTTTTTTTTTGTATTATAGGTAGTATGTGGAATTTTCAGGTTGTATATCATGCACAAAAAATAAAAAAAATGAGAATAGGAGTGTTGTATGTCAAATGAAAGAAATCTGAACTGTTTTCTGTGATAAGAGAATATAATGCTTGTAACCCGTTTGGTAACCAGCCAAATTTGTATGTAAACTTCGAAGGAAAATCAATACTTCCTCCGTTTCGAAAAAAACGCAACAATTGGGGTGATATGGACTTCTAGGTAATTTTTTGTTGTGAGAGTAAAAAGGATAGAGAGAGAAAGTATGGTATATGATGATGTGAGAGATAGAAAGAAAAAACTTACAAAAATGAAAGATTAAAATTGTTGCATTTATTTTGAAACATCCAAATATAGAAATTGTTGTGTTTTTTTCGAAACAGAGGAAGTATTTAAATGTATGGTTGTGCCAGCTGAACTCAGGTGTATCTCATTATTAACCTAATTTTTCATTTGTACCCAATACTACCCATTCAAGTTATAATGAATGGTAACGAGAAAAAAAAAAAAGAAAATACAAGTTTCGAGAATGAAATTATGCTTCAATGGAGATTGTAAGGCTCATTCCTTACTAAATTATACTTTAAAATCCATTTTAAAAATCTCATTCAGACTGTCTGTTATAACTTTTAACAATAAAACTGTAACTTTTTGTCAAAAATCTTTAACTTTTTACATAACTAGTTAAAGTTTATACAAAAAACTTTTAGTATTATGCTAAATGTTACAATTTTTCAATAAAAAGTTATCCTATTAGACCTAGTCAGTAATAAAACGAAAATAAATTGCAATACCTAATATGGGATCTTCTGATCTTGTGGAGGTTCTTTCTAGCAAGGGGAAGTGACAAGGTTAAAATTATGTGCAAATCAACACGTCTACCTTATATGCACCCCTAAATTGAAAGATTTGTGGGGGTGTCTTCCTTACAAAGTGCAAGTGATTTTTCTAGTTTTCTAGAAGAGTTAAACGTGCCAAAGATTAAGATATTGAATGATGAATAAAAGAAAGAAAAATTACTATATGACTATGACAATGTACCTTAGCAAAAGAAATGACATTGGTATATTTTGCAACTGTCAACAAAATTTTTCTCATCGTATGGACAATATATACTCGGCCTAAATTGGGATACATCGGATTTACATAAGCAAAAACGGTATTTATTGCATCTCTTATTCTTGATTTATCAGCAAGCACTTTATTTTTTTCTTTCAAATACAATCTAAAGGCGTGCTTATCTGGGCAAATCTACAACTCTAGAGGCAAGGCCTAGTTAGTAATACATATGTACAAGGTTATAAACATATAATATTAATTGCAGATGCAAGCAATGGTTCAATATTTGCACAGCCATTCTTGAATGGATAGCCTCAAACAGTTGTTTGGAGTAAGATGCAGATGATCTAATCTCAAATTAGTCATAGGTGAAGTTTCCCTACCATTTTCTAACCACTCATGAATGGCTTCTCCCTCGTAGGTGAACCCATCAGCTGCTACATGAGGGTCACGCATGATTTCCTGAAATGAAAAAAAGGGTGAAAGATCAAAACAACAGTCCTGAAATGAAAAAAAGGGTGAAAGATCAAAACAGACGCCAGTAAATAAACACACACGCGCACACACATTCAATTTTAGGTTATGCGTAGATTAGCAGCACGAAAATTTAAAGGCAAAGTTTGAGAGGGTAAGAAAGATACAACTCATATCAATCAAACTGTTCATGTCAGCACTTAGAATGGTGCAGAATTAAAGGTGGAATTATTCAAGTATTCAATTCACCCCCAATTGATGAAAAATGTACATAACTTGAGGGATAAATACTCATTTATCCAATGACAGTACCATAGGTTGCATTAATCCTTATACTGAAGTTCATTGGGGTTACATAGTTCCCTAAAGTGCCCGCGAATCGCGATCCAAAAAAACGAACTATGGTCGGTTTTGGGTTATTTTTGTCCCATTTTAGGCGAACCACGAATTATCAAAGCGAACAAAAAAGGCAAACTATCACTGGAATTCTTTGTTAACAGTATCGTTAAGCATAATATGGGAAAGTTCGATAGTCACTAAATTTTGAAACGCTTATATGTTAGGCCAGTCTAAATAGAAATGTGGCCTATCATTAAGGATGGAAGGAACATAAAGAATCTTAGCATGGCCTTTACAACAACAACTTCTCTTTCCAGCACAATGAAGGAGAATTTTGGCCTGACTGTCTATTCTGGATGTCATCGAATTCTAGACGAGGGGTCCTTAGAATGCCGTAAAATTCAGTCATCTAATTCAAATCCTTCATCACTCTAGGTAAAGAATTTACACTATCCATAATACGGACTTTATAGTAAAAAAAATTTAAGCAATAAACTCACTGACCTGAAGGATAGGGCATAGGAAGAAAGATGGCACAGGGCGTTCTTTTGAGATATGGAGCTGTTGAAGCTCTTTCACAAGAGAGGGTGTCAGCTCTGGTCTATCCCGACTATTCTGTTCACAGAATCTCAAAGCTACATCCACCAATTTTTCTGCCACTGATGGTTCCCATTCTCCTGCAGATGAATCTAGAATCAAATTTAACTTACCACCTGTAACTGCTCTACGGACGTTGGCTATCAATCCTACTGGAGGCTGTCCAGTCAGTAGCTGCAGTATAATGATGCCAAATGAGTAAGTATCGGACTTCGGCGATAACTTGCCTGTTCTACGGAATTCTGGATCTCGATATGGGAAGGCACCCTGAGGTTCAGGGTAACGGCAAATACCAGGGAGATGGAGGGTATCCTGCTGCGATAACCTAGAGATCCCAAAATCACAGATTTTGCAATGTAGATCAGAATCCAGAAGAATACAATCAAGTTTCAGGTCACCATGAATTATCTTTTCAGGATGAGAAGAGTGAAGGAATAAAAGGGCAGTTGAAATCTGAGAAATGACTCTAGCTCTAATCTTCCATGAAAGAGGTGCAATGTTACTTCTCTGGAAAAGACGCCCCTGAAGACTCCCGTTAGATACATAATCATACACAAGAGACCAAGCCTCTGGACATGCACCAATTAAAGTCACTAGATGTGGGTGTCGCAGTTTACCAAGAACCTGAACCTGCAAGGGTAAAAAGCATCTGAGCACAATGTTCTTCACATTAAATGATACCATAATTAAAGTCACTAAACGATGCATATCTTTGACCACTAATGCCTTAAATATGCACGTTGATACTATTACATGCAATATTAACAAAAATTACAAAATGTTGATGTTTTGCAAATACACATTGAGTTGAATGTGAATCAAACAAGATCTCATAGACTACACATTTTCATTTATATTGGGAATTACAGGGTTTTTTTCTAGATAGATAAAAGCCATTCCAAATGGAGGTGAACAAAAAGAAGCCAAGGGAGTATATAGATTAATGATGTAAAGAATGTATTATGTGGGTAAACTCTATTCTGAGAAAGCTAAAAGCTTCTGCAAAATTAGTTAATTAGAGGATAATCAAACCAGGCAATAGAACATTAGAGACAAATAGAACAAAGTACTATTGGTTGAAACCATTCTTGGTAGATCAGAGAGACAAGAGATCACCTCATCACCATAATGGTTGGACAGGACTACAAGGATAGCTTTTGAGGCTCATATCAAGAAGATATGGATAGTTTTAAATTTCATTTGAACATACAGGTGTCTCAATCAGGAAAAAAAAAAACACATGTATACATGTAGAATAACAAAATAGGAGGCAAAGAGAAGTAAAAACCTCTTTCTGAAATTGTGATGGACCATGGATGTTGTGTGGATGCAATCTTAGTATGACAACAGTTCTACCCAGCAATTCTCCCTTATAGACGCTACCACATCCCCCTTCAAACAGCTTAAAGCTATCCGAAAAATTGCATGTTGCAGTTTGTAGATCCGATTGAGAAAACTCTACCAATTCAGGCACATCACCCATAAGCCCTCCATATCCATGACGGTTCGTTCCACCCATTTGCCTCTGACTTCTCCATTTCTCAAGCCAACATTCAGCTTCCATTTTCTGTCTTTCAATCTTTTGCTTTTCTTGCCGTAGACTTGCAATACAAACTCGGATTAGATTCAACTCCTCAGCTGCTTCATTGGTACGGCGATTTGCCTCCTGAACACGTCTGTTAAGTACAGCTACATTTGTATTGGTCTTATCGAGCTCTCCTGAAACTTGTGTTTTTTCCTCCAATATCCTCTGTTGCTCATGTATCATGCCTTTTAGATCAGCTTCAGCTTCTTTTCTCAGTTCAGCTTCACAACTTTGTGCACAATCAAAGTCTTTCACCTACAGAGACCACACAAAAAACTTGAGATACACACAAGTGGAGTAAGCAGATTGACACAATACCTTGAGGCTGATGACTACCAAAAGCTACAGTACTCCAAATAGAAACGGAAAAGACAAAATGGTACAAATAAGTATGTCTCCAATTATCCATCTATCCCAAAATCAAGCTCAATGAGTTTTGCTCAGTCCAACTACTCCAATATTATAGCCCATCCTCAGTCATACCTGCTTTCTTCAAACTATGACAAGTTGACGACAAAGTGAGACTAAAATTTTAAAAATTAGAGAAAACAAACTCAGGCTGACCCCAACGACTGCTACACTTTCTTTATTCTTGTTTGTTGTTATGGATTGACTTAACTTAGATGAAACTAAAGAGAGAAAGATGACAATGGTGAATAATTAAACTGCAAATGCAGAATGTAAAGATAATTTTCAAGCATCCAAGACTTGAGAGGCTTAAATATCTCCCAAAGGCCAAAGAAAGCTAAATGAAACTTAGCTTCACACAATATTTTCTGATGATCTATTCCCTTTTTATCCTCTTTTATTTATACACCTAATATATCCCCTCTCATTCCTCTAACTAATTCGATCCCTCATCAAGCTTAGCCCAAACAAACTAGTGAGATACTATCATAGTGCCCTTACCCTTTAGGCTACTTCAATACATTTGTCCCTAAAAGTTTGCTTCATTTCCTAGTTAGATTATATGGCCCCAAATTCTCCATACTTCAAAGTTGTAATGGTTTTGTTGAATAAAATATACTTCCTCCATTTTTTTTAGTTGTTAAACTTTATTATTTTATCTCTCACATATATTCCAAAAGTGAAACAACTAAAAAAAAAGGAGGAAGTAACATCAATCTTGTTTACCAAAAATAATAGATGAAATGTGACATTTTCGCATGGAAATTGTTAGAGCTTGTCAGTAAGTTGAATTTAATCAGTGTTTTGAACCTGAACTTTGGGAATGTTGGCTTCTCTTTGTTTTTGTTTTTCTGGGAATTAGTATGTTCACTCTCTTATCAAGCACAAATTCTGACAAGATTGTTGAAAAATGAAGGTGCGAACAGCCAAATTCATAGTACTAATGACCCGAGGAATAACATTATTACTCAACAGAAACCAAAAATTTCTAATCAGCAACATTATTATGGATTTATGGACAGAGCTCAGAAAAGTACCTTTTTCATTGCCTTCATTGCTTCAGCTTCCAAATTTTCACGTTTCTTTAATTCCAAAATTGCTTCATCCTTCGATGTTTCAACTTCTGCTGTCACTTCCAAAAACTGCCTATAGAGATTTTCTTCCTCCAATTTGAAATCAGTAACAGAAGAAGCCCTTCTGTCAATGGATGTACTTAATGCAGAATCACTTCTGATTGAGCTTCGATCATATCCAGAATTATAAGGATTTCCTGGTAGCAGATCCTCTTCATTGGGCTCATTCTGGTTCCAATCTTTCATCCCAGAGCACTGAATGCCTGGATGAGGCGATCTAGAATGAAGATACGATTTTGATTTTAATCTATCTGTCCTCGGCCCACCTTCCTGACAGGTTTTAGGAATTGTAACTGTCTCAGATGCTTCTTTTGTCCATATATGCTTTCCCTTGTGGATAAGCCATATCTTACAAAACGTGGGAGCATTTTTGATAGCGTAACTTGCTTTACGAGAGTTCTTCTTTACCTTCAACCAACTGTACCATTTAATGTGTACAACATGAGATAAATATTTGAATGTCAATATTGAAAATTTGGGGTACACACAAACATAGTGGAATGTAAACATCCCTCTCTCTTCCTTATTTGGCGGTCACATTTAAGAAATAAAAGGAGAATAAAAAAAGAAAGGGAAAAAAGAAAAAGCAGAATGAAGATTGAAGGTTTTGGAATTTGCAGAAGGGCAGATAATTTGCAGAAGGGCAGATGAAAATCACTGGAATCAGTATTAAACATACTTCTCATCCACCCATGGAGGTAGCCCTAAAGTAAAGATGGCACGTACTTTTCAGGGACAGACCCCATAACAAGCTTCTGCATGCCATGTTTCATGACCATTTCCATGAGTCCCTTGTGAACTTGTTCATCTTCAGTGATAATACTGCTTGCGTTTACCTGAAAAAAAAGTCAATACTTACCATTAAATTGTAAGGAAATACTGGAAGGAATAATCAGATAACATCACAGGAGAAGCAGCATTTGAAGAATCTTATTTTATAGTTTCGTCATGACATAAAATGAGAAATCAACTGGAAAGGGGAAAATGTCGAATAGAGATTAAAGCAGAACTAGGTTATGGCAGGTGGGGTGGTTGGCCAAGTATTTTGCACCTTGTTATGTGCACTCAAGCAACAAAGAGGAAGTAATAATATTAATTGCAAATTTGCAATCTAACCAAATCCATTAGCTGGAATTGATACCACTGTATGGAATAATTATGGATAGCAATAGTTATTTCCTCATATGACCAAGCCATTGGGAATAAACTTTATGGGCTTATACATACAAGTGCGAACAGAAAAATGCCAGTATATTCAATTGATCCAAATTCCAAAGAGAGGGCTCCCCATAAACTAATGCATTAGGCAACATACTACAGTCTACATACACTAAGTTTAGGGTGGATTAGAGGCAATTTATAGTACATGAAAAATAAAACAATTTGGAAAATGAAAGTCTAATGCTGCATTAAGGTGTTAGTGGAGGAGATGAGTTAGTGTTGTGTGAAAAGGAGGGCTGGGGGGAGGGGTAGGAAAAAAATTCTTACCATTTTGGCTGTAATTGTTTCCCAACTCCCCTAGATTGCCCTCAATATGGCTGTACCAATTACTTCATTGCTCCCTCCTTCCGAGGTCACATCTACATCAATTCCACTTTCATAAACTCAAACTCACCTTCATTTACCTAAATTTATCTTCAATTAACACCTTAAAACAAAGTCACCCAATCCAAGTATACCCTTAACACTATCATTACCAATATATGAAGCTGAGCATTATAATCAGATTGAAACCCGTGCACAAGTTTAAGCCTTAAGGAAACCAGCCCCACTTTGAAATAAGAGAACCTACCTTTTCTGTACGGCAAATGTCCAAATAAGAGCGGAGAAGTTTCCTCATTTTTTCTCTTTCTTCACCCCTGTATTGAGCCACCACTAGAGGATTTGCTTGTTTTGCTGGGAGTTTTCCCACTGTGTCACAGAGTAAAGTAGTAAACCAGCAGGATGGGTAGCAACACAGTTAAATAGCATCCTACTAACAACAGTTATACATACTCACGCTACAGTAAACAACTATTTATTGATTGATGACTTTTAAACAGCTACTACTGCAAAAACATAACTTAAGTTTTCGTTCGAGATCAACAATGTGTTTGAGTAATATTGAACTGAATTTTCAATTTTTAGAGTGATTATAGTTGAACAGGAAACACGTTTTATAAGTCGAACAATTTCCTTAGTTCCTCTACAGACAAATTAGAAAATTAGGGAAGAAAGGAAACGGAAATGGAAAGAAGGATACCAATATACCATTAAGGCTTGAGGTGGAAAATGAGGTATTCATCACCTTTTTTTTTACCATTGAGATACATATCATTAGACTACAAAAATTACATTTTCCTTCAGACTAGAGGAAAATTTGAAAAATCTAATTTTCTTGAACATGGAATTCCCCTGAGGATATCACATGCTTTCTTATGAAGAATACATAAAGTTTTCTTGACCTCAAGGTTTAATCTAGCAAAAGATATACTGGGAAAAAAAACTCCCCATTTTTTTGTCGCCTTAATGAAATAGAACTACACACAATACATTGTTTTAGCAGGAAATGTATAGACATGTACAAGGCTTCCTATCTCAGGAAGGAACTTTGACAGGTGGGGCGGGGGGCATGGAATGCTGGTACTAACCCTTGAACCCAACTATAAGTTAGAGCTAGGAGGTCTAACCACTAGGCCAAGGGGAATTTTGGTACCTCAAGGACAATACATACATGAAAGATTAGATAGTTATTAATTGCATTCAAATTCAATGACCAATATTTCAAACTATCATTATCAACCCATCCACCATGCAAGCAGGAATAGCAGCAATTTGCTTTGATATCTCCATCCAGGTTGTACAGAGGTTTGTCCTAAGGAAGATGGGTTATGACAGCTATCAACTAAAATGTGAAGCCATTCTCAAGGCTCTCTAGTGGACACAAAGCAAGGATTGGCAACATGTTACAAACTATTCAGATGCAAAAGCTGTGGCTGATATTATCTTGAACCCCTCAGTTGTAATTGATGGATGTACCAATTTATACTGGGACTGCAGGGAATTGATGAACCAGGTTGCTCATCTGGAATGGAGGCCAAGGGAGGCGATCAAGGAGACAGATAAGCTAGCAAAAGCTATCAGAACTACCTCCATTATCCCTAACTATCTTCTGGAACTTAATCAAACTTATTGTAATATATTGATTAACTCGAGTAGTATTAGATGTACTGCTTCTTCCCTAATTTTCTCTGTAATCCCCCACCCCTAACCCTCCCTAGTCCCTAATATGCTTGTGGACTTTTAATTGCAGTTCCTTCTAATTAAAAATTAAAAAATATATATATATCATTATCAACATGTGTAACATTGATACATTATATTCTCGAGTCTCTACCAACTAAGATTAGGATTTAGGAATTAGGAAGCAAATTATGTAGTTGAATAACAATGAAAACTAACGAGTAACAACTAACAATAATATGCTTTCATCAAACAACATTCAAAAAATTATTGAATTAAGAACAGGAGTCATTATTTTTTATTTAAAACAGAAAACGAACAGAAATTGGAGCTAAGAAAGGGATAGAAAGAAATTTACAGAGAGTAGGGATAAAGGGAGATGGCTGATGAACATGAACAAGGCAAAATTCGGAGCTCTGGAAATTACGAAAAGCCCATCGAAGCAGAGAAACGGTCTTGTTTATTGATCTTCCAACAGCAACATACACTATATGTTGCGTCCTTGGATTACTTTGTTCATCATCTTCTTCTTGTATGTGCGCCAGTCTCGAGCTCAAACTCGTATGGCGTTCCAACTCAGCGCCATAACTCGCCATTGAGGAAGTAGAAGATGACTGGGAGTAACAGTCAACGGCAGGATCGGGGAAGGGGAATGGGGTTAACAGCTTCATAATTGAGCATGGAAGAGGAGTGTTACCGGCATCAACGCCGGTGGTAGGTTCCACAGAGGGCGCTTGATTAATATGAAGGGGGGGGCAGACTTTTGGGTGAGACTAATGTCAGAAATGATGATATCAATCAAGTATGAATTGTGTATGTATGATTGTATGGGCCGTTAGTTTCATAATACAGGATTAATTGATTTAATAAATCAATCTTTAAGGAATTCGCAACTAAAAAATCAAACTTTTGATTATTCGTTAATAAACCAACTTTTACCGATAATTTTATCCAATGAACCATTATCGGTTGAAATCTAAAATAATAGGTAATCATGACACGTGGCTGCATATCATTTGTGTATTTTTTTTAATAAAAAAATGTCTAAAAAAACAATTAAAATAAAATCAGAATTTTTTTTACCCCACCCTTTTCTCTCTCCTCCCTCATTCCACCCTTCTCTCTTGCTTCCTCCAGGACCTCCACATTCACCAACACCACCACCACCACCACCACCACCATCAATTACAGACAACACCACCATCACCATCGCCGGATTCTTCTCTCTAGCCACTGCTATCTCTTAGGTTGGGGGGTCGGTAATGGGGGTGGGAGGTGGTTCAGAGGACGATGGGACGGGACTGGGGGGTCGGGAATAGGGGCAGGGGTGCGGTTCAGGTGGGTTGTAAAGGGGTGGGGTGGTTCAAAATTTGGTGTGGAGGCTCGTGGAGGGGGTAGGTGGCTGAGGTCGGAGAGTGGTGGCCGGAGGTGTGGGTTTCGAGGGTGGGGAGGGGGTCGAAGGTTGGGGGTACGGTGTTTTAGGATGGTGGCTACGGTGGGTGGGGAGGTTGGGGATGGGGGGTTTCGAGGGTGGGGGTGGTTGGGCAGGGGGAGGGGGAGGGGGAGGGGTGGTCGGCGGCAGGTGGGGGTGGTTGGTCGGGGGGGTGGCTGGTGGGCAGGTGGGGGTGGCGAGCAGGGGGTGGTTGTACTGTGTTTTTTTTAAAATTTATGATTTTTTTTTAAATAAAAAATGAACAAAAAATTACCTGTTTAGAAGGTAACAGGTCAAAAGGTTTACTCAAAGAAATTTAGGTGTAAAGGTTGGTTTATTAACGAATAATCAAAAGTTTGGTTTATTACTTGCGAATCCCTCAAAGGTTGGTTTATTAAAATCAATTAATCCTTTTTATTATTATATTAAATGAATCATAGAATTTTACTTTTTCATAACACATTTTTAAATTGGATAAGAGATAATATCAATAAATGAAAATATATGTATCCAGATTTAACAAATTTTCACCAACTATATACGAATAAATGTCCAGGTTTAACAATATGTGTCTAAGTAAAAAAGACATATGTCAAGTTTTAACAATATGTGTCTAGGTTTAACAATAAATGTCCAACTTAAACAAGTTTTCACCATGTTAAACAATGTGTCCAGATTTAACATATATGTGTCTAGACTTCTAGTCGTCCAGATTCAACAATATGTGTCCAAGTGTAACAATATGTGACCAGATTTAGCACATTTTCACCAGGTTTACAAATATGTGTCTATGTTTAACAATATGTGTCCACGTTTAATAATATGTTTCTAGCTTAAACAAATTTTCACCAAGTTTACAAATATATGTCCAGATTTAACAATATGTGTCCAAATTTAACAATTTTTCACCAGGTTTACAAATAGATGTTCAGGTTTAACAATATGTGTCAAGTTTAAACAGATATGTGTCCAGGTTTAACAATATGTGTCCAGGTTAAAGGAGTTTAAACCAGGTCTACAAATATGTATCCAGGTTTACAAATATGTGTCTGGTTTTAACAAATACGTGTTCAGGTTTAATAACATGTGTACAGGTTAAAACTCATATATATGTCCAGATTGAGACACATATGTCCAGATCCAGTTGGACTCGTCTGACAGTAACGTTACTGTCAGACGAGTCTGACACAATACCTTCTCTATCAATAAATATTAATATATGAGCGAAAAAGGAGTTGAATGAATTTTTTTTGAACACTTTAGTATAATCTCATTGATTTATGCATTTAGTTTGCTTAAATAAAGGTAAAAAAATCTATCAAAATTAGGTTATTTTAAGTCCTAATAGAGAAATCTATCTATTTATCTATATCTATAAGCAATCACTTTCATAATTTTTCCTCCCAAATTTCCTTTCCAACTCTAGTGTGCTAGTGGTGGATCTAGGGGGTTCATGGGATTCAGTTGAACCTCCTAGATTTGAAGAAAACAAAAATGGTTACTTGATACATACGATTCGACACCTTTGGTAAGTGTTTTGTCTTTTTTTTGTAGGTTATTTTCTTTGTCAAGTGTTTAAGTGCCGATTTCTCAATTAAAGTGTTAAGTGTTGATTTGCTTTGTTAATTATATGCTAATTTGTTATCTTGTTAATGACGCACTAACACTAACCTAACCGGCATCGTGAGAATGTCTGAATGTGAGATTTTTTTTATTTTTTTTTTTGGTTCTGATTTACAAATTAATTTACAACTAATTTGTTGTGTTATATGTTAATTTCAATAATTTGTTAATTATATGTTTGTTTTATTTTTGTTAAGCAACGTTTTGTTAATTATATATGTTATATTTGCTTTGTTTTTGTTTTAGCCTGATTGAATGAGCTGGAATTAAATCATGTACCCAATATTGAGAATTCAAGGAGTAGTTGGACTCTTTAAATGCACACCCCTTACTCTTAATAGAAGGTAAACAGCAGGAAAATACTCCTCCAAATTGGTAAAATGTTTGAAAAGCCAATGATAAATTACTGTCCTAAATTTGTGAAAATACTTCTCCAAGTTGTGCATGGGCTTGGCCGGCACGTGGGCCAACTTGGCACGACGGTACACTTGTGTCCGGCACGGTACGAGCCCGCTATGAGCACGGTACGACATAAAGGCACGACTAGTGGGTCGTGGGCCACCTATGAAAAACATTTTAAAAGTTTGGCACGAACCCGGCATGAGCACGACAGGTCGGCTCACACGTGGGCATGCTCATTTTGGTTAAAAATTCATAATATATAAAAATTAGTATAAAGCACGATGGCACAGCACGAGTCGGCCCGGCACGGCACATGGATTGGACCGTGCATGGACCTTATATTTCATAACTTGGCACGACACGAACTTTTCTTGGCCCGTTATAGGCACGGAACGTTGTGGCACAAGGCACACGGGTTTGGCACGTGCGCCATCCCATGCACTGACATACATAAATCAATCACACATACAGAAATTCAAATTTTTCTGGGCAATGTTTTTGAGATTGGCAGTTTGTGATTTTTTTGGCTCAACGGCAATTTAAATGGGAATTTCCATAATTCCATGTTAACAACTGGATGGGAAATACTCAATATATTAGAATTTAGTAACTTTAATTAGGTATTGATAAAAATTATTTAAAAATTGATATTTTATAAATACACATTTTTTCCATATATAAATTTCAAATTCTAATCAAGATAACAATGTCAAAAGGCAAGCTACAACTATTTGAACCCAAAAAAATGAGTAGTTAGCAAAAAATATATACTTTTAATACTTGCATTAAGCAAATAATCATGTCCATGTGTCCCTGGTATTATAACAAGTAGCAAGTCAACACAGCTCAAACTCTCACAGTCGTATAGATATTAGAGAGCAACAAGCATGTAGCTACTAGCTACACTACAAGTTCAAAGATCAAACATTACATGGTCAGATATTTACCAAACGCCTCTGACTCCTTGAAATTTTCTTCCACTCAGAAGTATGGTGATCAGCTGATCACCATACACCTGGAAATAAAATAGAACATTCATGTTATGTATTTAAAGCATTTATGTTATGCATTTACAACATTCATATTTTGCTTTTAGATAAATTTAAGTGGTTATAAAACATGAATGTTCTAATCGCTGAATATAATGTTTTAAATGCATAATATGGATGTTATGTTTTAAATGTAGATGCATGTTAATCATTGTGCATCCACGTGCACAATTGACGGAATACGGACTCCTTGTTAATTTCTTTTGGGGTTCAACATCAGTTTCCTGGTATTTCTTCTCTATTAATCAACTGCCACCTTATTCAGTTATTTGATCTGCAAGAAAGACAAATGCATATCAGGGAACGCACGAGAAAAAATAATACAGACCAGCAAGAATTGACTGTATCACTAAACAGCGCAAAAAAAACCCATTGAAAACCATATTTCAAGTAACAACACCAAGAGATTATCTTACATGCCAGAATCAAGATACAACAGGAATTTGTTTGCAGCAACTATACTCCTGTAATTTTTTATAGCCTCTGGACACTATTTATTAGGATTACAAAGCCAAATGCTTGTATCACTAAACAGTAAACAGAACCAAAACACTATCGAAAACCATATTACAACATATAGAGACTACATTACATACCAGAATCAAAATGTCACATGGCTTTATTTACATACTAAGGGTACCTTAGTTGTACATATAATTGGAGCAATTAGTCTTGATTTTTTTTTGTGGCCTCTAATCCTTTGTTTATTATAGACATTGCAGAGAGGAAGTGGTGTAGAGAAAGTGGTGCCTACACCCACCTTGCATCCTAGAGGTGTAAGGTTCGATCCTCACCTCTTGCTTGAGGATTTCCCTTTTATCTCCCCCCTCAAGTTCAAGGGTTAACACGTTATATGGGATAGTAACCCATTAACCGTGCAAATTGCTTGTATCACTTAACAAAGCCCAATACACTTTACCATATCACAAATTCACAACACCAAGAGATTATATTACAATCAAGAATCAGAATGACACAAGGCTTTGGTTGTAGACTTAAGATTACCTTCATTCACTACAACTAGTCTTGTAATTTTTCGCTATCTCCAGTCCCATGTCTATTAGAAATCTACATTCTCATTCTCTCCAAGAAGAAACATCGATTACGTGGTATACTATTATTGCTCACTCTCTCTAATATTATTTTTGTAGTAATTCTAAAGTACGGGGATTTCTCTTGACCAAAAGCATTACTGAAATCTGAAGCTCAAGGCTGCCATAAACTGGACAATGGCTTTTACACGAGTCAGGTCTCCGAAGTACAAAATGATGAAATAAACACGCTTGTATTATTCATCAGTTGCATAAAAAATTGTGGATCACTTCCAGAGAATGTATGCAAATGTTGGAGCTAATTACTAAAAGATGCAGGGGCTGGGAAAAAAAAAAAAACTTTGGTGATATGCTTTACAAAAAAGGACAGCTAGCCTATTACAATTGAATTACACCAAGGGTTTGCCATGAATTCTTTTCTCTTTGTAGCAATTATAAATGAGATAACAAGGTCTATCGAAGATTTTTTTTTTTTTGACAAAGACAGTCCATCCAAGATGAGATACCTCGGTGTTTGTTGTTTACGGATGATATTGTTTTAGTGGATGAGACTAGACCTTGGTCTAATGTCTAGCACCATCGAGACGGGTTCATTGTTGTTAATTTGTTATAGACAAGAACGATGATGGGAATGGAAAATTGGACAGAATCAGCTTTTCTAAGAAACGGGTAAAGCAAGAAAAAATAATAACAAATCAGATAAATTTCTTAAACAAAACTCAGTACTGCGACATCAAAAGAAAATTTAGCTCAACACTCTAAACAGTAAAACAAGGTAACTAATTGTCATTGAGCAATTCGATAAATAACTCGTGTTCTATCTCTGGCTCATCGAGTGAGAATTCCACAAACTCTAAAAACACCAAACCCTCCATAGACTCATAGAGTCAAACTTATCTCCAATTCTCCACTAAAATCTTGGTTTATCCTCATATTGCTCGAAGTTACTTGATAAAACTCATACATTAATGTGGATATATAAACCAAGTCCTGAGAATGACTTGGATTCAACTACTTCCTTCTAAATGAGTCACGAACTCATGACCACTTAAAATACCATAGAAATGACTTATAATTGTGACAGGGGATTGGAGCGATCCCTAGAGAAAACTTCTAATAAATTTCTTAAATTGGAAATGGTCCTATGTTTCTGAATGCTATGAAATATGAATTATTTTCCTCTTGTAGTAAGGTTGGTCTCAACCTGATATGACCAACAACTAGCAACGTAGTGCCTAGCAGCAAAATTAGGACTATATAATAATGTATATTCCTAGCAATTTTAGCAAGCAAACAACTGGTATAAAACATCCTAGCAATTTCTAGGTCCAATTTCTATTTGGCTTCTACATCTATCTATAATGTATAAGTAAGAAATAAAAAGCAAGAGTTCATATTACTGTTCATTTGGCATGATTTAATCATGCGCTGCTTATAGTTACTATAAAAGGTAGCAAACTGTAAAATGTTGAGCAGAGCATTTACTCAAGATTTTAAAGAAACTGTAAAAAGTAGTGATGTGAAAAATTACAAGGAATTGAAGAAAATGCAGCTTGAAAAAGGGTCTACCTCAAAACAGAGTAGCAGGGCTGTGGTGTGTGTTTTGTCCAGTGGGTTACTGAGAAAGAGAAACAGGGAAACCTAAAAAAGGCAAAGGGAGAGGAAACCAAAAAAGACCAAGTAAGAGGAGAATCTAAAAGCAAATAAGGTCGATGTCAAGAAGCAGCGAGTGGAAGGTCAAGGGAAAGATCTAAGCCTAGGCAAAGGGAGAGAAAACCAAAAAAGACCAAGTAAGAGGAGAATCTAAAAGCAAAAAAGGGTCGATATACCCTCTTAAATCTTACACATTTTCCAAAAAATACTTTAGACATCATTTTTTCTCTCTCTTACTTTATCCTTCAACATTCTCCTAACCTTACTTTAAGAAAATGTCCCTAAGGAACCGTGCTAACCCATGTGTTGCAATTAAACCAATACGGAGGGAGTATTTTACAATTCAGATAACAGAGGAATTTTGAAACACTACAAGCCATTAAGGCACAACTCTAACAGAACCACATGCATAAGAGTTAAGGAGTATAGATGCATGGTTAAGTGCCAATTACAACACAAAGAAAGCTAAAGTACAGCTACCTTGCTATTGCTTGCTTGCTCTCCTGTGTTTGCTTGCTCTTCCATCTCTACTCTATCCTCTGAATCCAATTTCAATAGATTACATCCATCAAACAAATTATCCAACCCAGTTAATCCTGTCAATTGCAAGTCCTTAACCTTTCCTTTAGTCAATTGCATCAAAATAAACCCTGCAGATGGTGAAGAAAGGAAAATAAATCAATCCTATCACACTGATAGACATTTAATAGCATTGATCATAAAAATTAAAACAATATTCAACAAAAAAATCAAAGACGAAAATGATCAATTAATAAAAAAATTTGTAGCAGTAACTGTCAACTGCTTATGCCATTAATTAAAAAAAGGGAAAAAAGGAACATGCCAAGTGCTCGAAGCATTTTCAGATCAAATTTCTGGGCAAGACTTTCATGCCCAACAGCTTGAGCTCGTTGAAGGGCAAGCTTCTTCAGGGTAATCAACAAGTCCTGCCAGCATTGTATAAACTTGTTAGTGATTAGCTTTTGAAAATTGATTTGGCAAGTATCAAGGGATATTTACCTTCCAATTTATCAATAAATTCATAGATCATAAATATAAAAATAGAAAGGTGGTTGATCTACAACATTTAAGTATCATATAACATTCAGTATAGTGGGACGGCTGGGACCCAACCAATTGCTGGTAACTAACACACTATGCAGAGAAAAATGACTACAAAGAGCTGTTTTCCTTTTCCAGTTTTCTTTTTCAGCAGCAAGCCAACAACTAAATTGAGCCAGGAACCTGAACAACAAACTATTAACCAGAGATACTTCTTTAAGGAAAAGGTGTTTCTCAGTTCTCACACTTCTCATGCCAGCAATAGACAGAAGTAATCAACTAACCATAAGTTGAAGCATCATAATTTACAAAAGCAACATACACAAAAATATCAAGCACTACAATTTCCGTTAGCATTTTATCATTTGAGATAAGTTCGACAGATTTCAGTAATCCAATACTGACACATGTAATCATGAACTCAGGACAAATGTAATATATTTAGCCATAAAAAGAAGTCCAACTTGGAGTTTAGACAGGTAAAGTATGTGTACATCCTTCACTTACCAATTCTGAATCAGACAGGGAGCAAAGCCATCTAACATCGTCAGGATGATTATTTCCAATAAACTTGATTTCATCCATCGAAAAAGGCTCCTATAATCAACAACTCCAAGTTTTGACCTAGAAATCCAGGGGTGGTACAGGTGGATCCAGAATTTGGGAGATGAGAAAAAATATTAACACGTTAATTGCATATAAAACAGAAAATCTAATTTCATTTCAAGCAAACAATTCAAATTACAAATATTTCAAGGGTAAGGGTGTGGGATTACATATATTTTATAAAGATATTACAATTGTGTCTGAGAGGATTTTTCATAGTTTGAAAGCTATTAATAGCATCATTGACTTGCAAGAACACTTCCATTTCAATAAAAATAATCAAACATATAAACCAAATAATATTTATCAATAAAATCAAATTGCAAAAGCAACATAATGTAGGTGGTTCAAATAGGAGCCAAATTAATTAGTAGTTATTTCAATTATTTGAATAACCATCCAAACGGATCCATCTTGTTGAGAGGTACTGCCCAAATTTTGATACTCCGCACTATATTATTGTTTGAGGACTTAGGGATAAGTAATTTACACCTAAAAGACGGGTGCAAGAAGTAGAAAATTGAAAAATAGGCTATCTACATCAACACAGCAACACCAAGTGAAGTTCAATTACAAATAAAGTTTTCGCAATGGTCTAATTTTGGGCGAAAACTAATAACAATGCTGCATTATACAAAATTTGTAGGGGTTGCTATTAATAAAGGGTTGTTATTCGTTGCCCCAAATTGACTAAGTATCACCCAAATTTATCGGTAAAATAATAATATCGCCCTTAACCTAAAAAAATTACGACAATGACGACAGCAATCACGCCAACCGAACACGACCATCACATATGGCGGAAACCATGGAAATCCCAGAAATTATTTTTTCACAGAGGCATTCGAAACAGATACCCAAACCATGAGCCAGTCTGGGCATCTAGCTCAAATGCCTAGACCATGATATCTCAGGTGCTCGGGCCATGGGCGTTTGTTCCAAACGCCCCAATGTGAAAAGAAAAAAAAGGGGATTCCCATGGTCTCGTGGTCTACTTTCAGGCATGAACTAATAACTTCTGGAACTTTAGTGAATCTCACCTCATTTGGTACTTTACTATTTGGAACAAATAAACAGCGCCTTATTAGATATTGGTTGTTATTAGATATTAATTGCTCAATATGAATAATGGTTATTAGTTCATGCATAAAAGTATAACTAATGGAAAGAATTGCACTATCTAATTGTTCATGCATAAAAGTATAACTAATGGAAAGAATTGCACTATCTAATTGTTCTTACCCAAATAATAAGTTATTAGATATTGGTTGCTCAATATATCTTTTAAAGTTTTAACCTTTTGGCTATGTTAAAACTTAAAAGGTAAGCATTAAAATCAATTTTTCCTTTTGACAACAGAAAAATGATATAATTTGAAGAAAAAAATATCATAGCGACTAACAGTGGTGGAATCACGTTGGGATAAGAATCATAAGATCATAAGAGGGGCAGCTGTTCCCCCCAATTAAAAAAAAAATTAAAGTTCAGTGATCAAATCCATTTGCATGAAAGACACGGACAATGCAGATTAGCATAGCCCAGTGGTTTCCTCACTTCCTAAAGTTGCAATCTCTTATTCTAGGTCCAAGCTTCAATGCTTGGCTTTTACCGACTGAGCTGCATGCCATCCTAATGTATCTACTTGTTTCAACTTGTATTTATTTATTTATTTATTTAAAAAAAAAAAAACCAACTTTTCAGCGGATCTAACTGAACCCCTAAAACCCCACTAGCTCACCTGCCCCGTTAAACAAATAATAAAGTGAAATTTCTAGCTCTGTCACCGACTCACCGGTGACTAATCCAATACTATTTCTTTAGAATAATATTTCTTCTTTGTGTATTAGTGATAAATAAGGTCAAGGTCTGTTGGAGTATGAATGGTGAAACATTCAGACAGAAGCAATTAAATAGATGAAGTAATATACATAAACATGTCTAAATGTCTAATATCGTTGTGTACCTTGAAGACCAAATGGGCTCAAGCATCTTTACGAATTGATTATTAAAATTCACTGATTTAGTAAATTTGAAACAAGAAAGTATTGAGATTCTTGACCTTGCAGTCTTCACTAGACAATCAAGTTCACGAAAATTCTACACATTAATAAGGAATTCCTCTAGTGCAGTGCAGTAACAGATTCAAGAATTGAACTACGTGGGTTCGAAATCGTTCAGAGCTACACCAATAGCCCAAAATCCAAATGTAGTTCAAATACCAATACAAGCAAATACTCCTCAGAAATTCCCAAACAAACAAAAAAAATACTCCTCAAAAATTGGGCAAAACTAATAACTGTCAACTTATCAGGTATCAAAACTCATCATCCAAGATCCAACAAATGAACAATGAAACAAAAAAAGAGGAGAAACAAAAAAGGCACAAAAAAAATAAACAAAAAATACTGGAAAAAATGCTTACAATTTCAGACAATCAGCGTGCTGCAGTGGAAGTAGAGCCGGGGAATCACCGCACTGGCGGGATCGCCGGCGCCGAGAACACGTGAAGGAGGCTTGAGAAGTTTGGATTTTAGTTTTGGAAAGTGTGCCTATTGGCAAGTGGCGGAATCAGGATTTGTAATTTGAGGTAACAGAATTCAAACAACACATATATTCGACAATACTTTAAAAAAAAATGAATACAAACTTGCTTAATATCATACAAAGAAAAATGCAACATTCTTTTCAATACTATATTCAAGCCAATCCCATTTCTTAAACAAATGAACATTAAATCGACTTAAAGCAAACATGTGTCTTTGAGAAAAGTTATGATTCTTTGGTTGACAAAGTTTGTAAGGATATAGGCTCTCCTTACTGCATTTCTTTCATTTGGAGGGTAATCCATTATATTTTTCCTTTTCCTTGGATCATGAGGGAAAAGATCAACATTATATACCAATTCTTCTTATTCAATTCAATTGGCCAGTGGCGGATCCAGGATTTGTACCAAGGAGGTTCAAACTTCATCGAACGCTGCATATCCCAATGCTCGGATATAATTCGGGTATTCGGGTATAAAATCGGTTGTTTAAATTAAAATCAATACACAAGTGCACAATTAAATAAGTTCAAATCCCAATAAAAATGTTCAATCAATTTAATTTTACACTTTTACAGATTTTGAATAATTGAAAAAATGTTCAAACAAATTTAATTTTACAGCCTTATAGATTAGCAACTTAGCTTTAATATAATAACAATATACAATTCAAAGTTGCAAACAATATAGATATACAATCAATTCAATTAACAAATAAGAATATAAAATTAACAATTCAAACAATGAAACAATATACAATATATAAATTTAAGTTATTAAGTAAATAACTTAATAAGAATTATTAAATTAAAAATGTCAACTATAAACAAGTAAACAAAATCTCAAATTCAAAACTAAATTTAAAAAAAAAAAACGAGACAACTCCCAAAGATGAACAGAGAATGAGAGAAATACCTCTTGCAGGAGTGCAGGGTGTGCAGCTGTGCAGCCGTGCAGGACAGACGAGGGTCACGAGGTGGCGCCTCCGCGCCTGAGGTTGCGAGCGTGCGGCGGCAGCCCTATTGCCTTGACCAACAACGACGTGAGAGAGAGTGAAAAGAGAAGAGTTGATTGTAGAGCTAGGGTTTGGGGGAATTGGGTAAAACTGAAAAAGAATTGAGAATAGGGGAAAAACTAAGTACAGAACCTTGGTAAAGCTAAAAAAAAAAAACAAGTGCCCAGCCAAGTCCTCGAACACGGGACCTTCAGTCCAAAATTAAATGACTTGTCCAGCTGAGCTGCGTGCATAGTGATGTACATAATTGTTTCGAAATATATTTATTTACGTTTTATTTTTTTATTTTAAAAAAATCCGATTTTTTCCCGGATGGGGTTCAGTTGAACCCCCGCTGGATCCGCCCCTGCAATTGGCACATTAGAAGTAGCAAAACCATCTATTTCCACATTTTCCATATCATTCTCTTTAGTTTGGGGAGAGGTAAATGAAGGAGTGTCATTAAATATTGCCTCACTTATTTGTGGGTGAAGAGCAAGACTTGGAATTTCCTTGGGATTCCAATCTTTTAAACATGAATTGTCAAAGATCAGATTGCTTCCCCTTTAAATTAGAATTGATTGATCTAGTTTAATCATTTGACATTTCCTAATCAATTTAATAATTAAGAATCAATTACCAATTATTGAATAATCCACAATCTAACACAGAATAAAAAAAACAAAACAAGTAAACACTATATAAATTATATAAATTGATCTAAATATGAACTGCCCAGCAACTAATCAATTCAACTATACTGTCTATCCAGCCATGAGCTATCCACAATCTCAATTTCAAAAAACTACAATTAATCCAACTATCCAACAACCAATTAATGCACAATTACTCTTATTTCAACAAGGAAAACCACAATTAATCTTATTTCAACACGGAAAACAACAACTAATCCAAGTATCCAGCAACCAATTGTATAAATTATAATCAATTAATCAAATATCCCTAAATTCTAAAACTGCAAAAAAAAAAAAAGGTTTTAACAGTGGCGAACCTTAATTGACAGTCGTGGGTGGTGGTTGATGACTGGATTCAGACGGAGCAGTGCTAAGTGGCGGACTGGCGTGATAGCGCCGGCAGTGGTGCGGAGTTCTGCGTGCCTGCGCCGCTGTGAGGGCTGCGAAGAGAAGCACTGCTACGAAGAGAAGACGACGGCTGCACTGGCGAACTAGCGGACCGGAAAGATTCTAGGGTTTTTTAAGGTGGAGTTATTATTTCCGCTCTTTCTTCTCGAGTCTTCAAGGAAATCGAACTTATTTTTTTCTGGGAAAAAAAATGGTGGGCTACTGCCTTAGGGTTGGGTGCTCTGAAAGAATTGGAAAACGACCATAAAAAAGGGTGGGAAAAAAGGGGAACAGCGGAGTTTGAGTGGGAAATACACGTAGAGAAAGCCTGTTTCATTTACTTTAGTGTTACTTTTTTGTGCACGCAATATGTATAATTTTAAAATATTCGTTAATAGTATAAATTTGATAATGAAATTCATAAGTTTTCATATAATTTTTAAAAAAATTTAAATGAATATTTTTTTCGTTTTTTTTATTTTAATTTAGCTAGTTTTTTTTTTTTGTTAAAATAGTTTATTTCTAATTTTATATTGTGAATAAATTTTGAGTATTAGGAGAATTTGAATAATACAATATTACAATTAAATGTACTTACAATTTTTATAATTGTGATTATTTGTTTTAAATAAGACAATTAATGATTTCAAAAATCAAACATTATGGAAAATTTTAATACACAAGTGAAAAAATTAATTGCCCCCCACTTGCTTAATAATTATAAAGGATTAGTAAAGATAGTGTGATAATTTACTAATTTATGTGGACACCACCATCACCTCACCCCTTAGCTTTTTTTTATAAAAAAAAAAAAGAAAAAGAAAGGAGCAATTATATTAAAAATAAAAGATTAATCCAAGGCATACATGACAAAGTAGGGAGTGAAATAAACATCCCTTACTAGAGGAAGAAAAACATAAAAAAAATAAAAAAAAAATAAAAAACTAATACATGGATTGCTAGTGCAAAAGGGAAATAACCAACCAATAAAGCAGCAATCAGAAAGACATAAGGCAGCACCACATCATCACAGCATTTGAAGTTTGTCTCTCATAGATCTTCTTGATCTCCATAGGAGGAACCGGGAATATCTTATTAGTATTACCAATTCTTAGACCCAACCTTGCAAGATCATGAGCAAGTATGTTTCCTTCCCTTTTAATATGCATAATCTTATAGTTTTCCTCTTTTGTCAATATGTTACTGACATCACGAAGAACCACAACAAAGGAGTGGTGCATATAAGATTCAACATTTTCCAGCATAAGTTTAAGAGAAGCAACATCAGTTTCAATTTCTAACTTAGTGATCTTCATTTCATTTGCAAGTATGAGTGTAATACCCCGAAATTTAGGGCCAGAAAATTTCGCGGTTATTAGTTCTATTTATGCAATCTAAGTCCAAAAGGCCCAATTAATTTGGACTGTTTTATTTTATTTTTCCTCTTTTACTCTAAATTGGGCCAATGACCCAATCTTTTCCTTCTTTTAACCTTGGCCGGTTTTCCTCTCCTCTTTTGGGCCAAGTATTATTTTCATTTTTGGATTTAATTTGTTTAATTAAATAAACTAATTTAATTAAATAATATTTTAATTTTCCTAAACTAATTCAAACCTAGCCCAAATCCATTCATTTGCTAGGTCCAAATCTTCCTCTTTCTCCTCTTGAATTCACGGCAGCCCTAACCTATTTTTAGGGTTTGTTATTTGTTTTCTTCTTCTATAAATAGTAGCTTAGCAATTTCATTTGTTTTCCAATTGCAAAAGCTTTAACTCCAAAAAAATACTTTCCTCCTTTTCCTCTCAATAAGGCCGAACTATATTCACCCAAAGTGGTGAATTTTTACCTTGGAAAATTAAGCGATTTAAGGTAACTATGCTATTTCGTTTAATTTCGGTACAAGTTAATCACATAGTTAATTAGGATTAAAACATGAAAATTGTTAGGAATTAGTGTCATGATCACCTAGAAAATTTTGAATCATATGATAGGATATTATGTAATTTTTCTTGATGATAATATGTAATCTTTATGAATTATTATGAAATTTTCTTGATTATTTTGTGTAGTTTCTTGAAATATTTAATTGTTGAATAATTACTTGTATGAATTTATTTATTAATCAAATCCTGTTATTTCTTGATGAATTTTTCTTGGGAGTTTCTTTACTGTTTGATTATGAATCATGATTTATTGCGTGGCAAAATTCGTCCTTTTATTGCTTATAATAATTTAATCTTTCAAACCGGTAAAACTGTCCAGATTTGGTTTACGAATTTATTAATACTTAATCAATTCGGATGGCTACGAAATTTTAGGTGGAAGTCAGTAATAATGTTATACAGCTTGTGTTAAATTTTCGTAATTTTTAAAGTTCGTTTGATGTGGCAGAAAAATCTGAAACAGAATTCAGCCTAATCTGATTTGTTAGTTATAAAATTCCTTAAAAATAGTAAAAGATGTTATTTTTGGACGAAATTTATGCAGGTTAAACCATGAACCTACATCTAGCTCCCATCAAAATTTCCAGATTATTCGAGACCTTTTAATGGTGGTTCTTAAATTTAATACTTTAAAATCAGATTGTGTAAAATATGGTGTTTTAAGGATAATTTTAATGTTTATTATAAAGTTCGCTATGATTTATTGGTTATTGAATTTAATTAACTAAAGACGTAATTTTTGGTATTGTTGTTCATGATTTTCGAGTGGTATAAAATATGAAAGGTAGAATTTTTATCATGTTTTATGCAATTTTTGGTGATAATTATTAATTATTCGAATTATTGTTAATTGAACTGATTTTGTTAATTATTATGTTGATGAATTTATCTAATTAGTAAACTAACCCTAAAATGTCGAGTAGGTTAGTTATTGTTGACCAATTTTAGTTTAATTATTTTGGCTTATAATAATATTGGAACAATTTTGGGAATTAGTATTATTATTATAATTATTAATATTTATAATTAGGGATAAGTTATAATATGAAAGGGTAATAATAATACGATTAAAGGACTTAGCTATTATTATTTATTATTATATTATAGTTAAGGAAGTCGGTAGGGATAAGTTACAATAAGGATAATAAGATATTTTTAGGGAAGGAAAGGAAACAGAGTAAAAGGGTAATTATTTGTTTCGATCTCTGGCTAGGAAAGACTTGGTATTTAAGGTGGCCAATATACGTGCCGCACCTCTCTTTCCTGGGACTTCGAACATTTATTCCCGATTACGGTCACCTAGTACTTCTAGTTATAAGAAAGATAATAAGTTAAGATCGCCCCTACGATGACGCAAAGGTCATCAATCGGGTTAATAAGATAGGACGTCCTTTTTGATGATACACGAGTCATCAGATCGGGTTAAGTCGATGCCACTGCCCCATGGGATGAATACACGAGTTCACCCGGACAGTTCTGGGTCTTAAAATATGTAGTCGTCTAAGTAGTAGTACACGAGCTGCTATTTAGGAGTTATGTCCATAGCTTAGGCTTAGTGATGCACACGGGATCCATTGCGGGCTGAATACACGAGTTCACCCCGGCATGTTTTAGGAAAGTTGTGGTGCACACGGGATCCACAACGAGCTATAATGACCGGTCCGTTAAGAAATAAAGATGAATGATATGATATGATATGATTACAAAGTTAAGATGGACGATATGATATGATTACGAAGTTAACATAATATAAGGTTTAATATGATAATTAAAGTATAAGATTGTATAAAGTATAAGTTAAGTATTAGACGTAATGTATTGTGATTGGTATAAGTCTTCCGCTGTGTATGTCTGTATATGTATAACTCTGGAATGTATGTATGTATAAATGTATTTCGTATGTATGCTTGTATTGTATACATATTTTGTACGTACCTCTAACCGTATTTTGCAGGTATTGTTATACATATTGTATACGTACTTTTATACGTATTGTGTATGTATTTCTAACCGTATTTTGCAGGTATTATTATACGTATTGTATACATATTTTTATACGTATTTTTGTACGTATTTGTATACGTACCCCGTATGTACTTGTGTATGAAATGTTATTTGTATACATGTGTTTTCGTGTGTTATCCTATGCTATTATGTGTTTAGCGGTCCCTTACTTAAACGGGACAGCCTAGTTACTCGCCACTGACGGTGGACCCCCCCCAGTTTCAGGTGACGATGCAACTGCGTAGTCGGGCTTCCGCTGGTTGGGCTTTGTTGAGGCAGAATTTTAGTTCCACCTTAGTATTTCTTTTCTAGAATTCAATAAGACAATATCACATTATTTCATTTATGATCCCAGCATGTTGGGAAGACATTATTTCAGTTTATGTAATTCTTTAAGTATTTTACCTTTATTGACTTTTGGGATTAATTTCAGACTTTTAAGTTAATAAAAGATGTTTCTATTTTAAATATATAATTAATGTTTAATTTAATACTTAAGTAATGATCCGCAAGTCGTTTTCCTTCGTCAAACGACAGTCTAAAAAGTCGGGTCGTTACTATGAGTCCTTCCCGCATTGCCATATGTAGTTTATTATGAAGGATGGTTTTGGTTTCGCATTCTCTGGCACTTGGCTTCCCCCCCACCCCCTTAGGTGCCACAAAATCGTGTCAATTCAGGCTCTAGTTCATTCTTTTTCGGAATAGAAAATGACAAGATTAAACTAAGATGAAATTTTTATTGATATTGTTAAAAAAAATGTATTTTATTGCAGAATTAAGTTATTACTCAATTACAAAATTGGAAAATTTTCAAAATTAAAATAAAGAAAAGAAAGGATGAGATCAATTCTGAATCATTTTTTATAGTATAGCAAACATAATTTCATTGGTTTAATTCAGGGTTTTCGATTAATTTTTACTTTATTTCATTTTCTCTAAACATAAAAAATATCGAACTAGTCCTTACCTTAAAATTTATTTATGGTTCTTGAGGAGCTGTATGAGGTGAAAATCCCATGCATGTTTTTACGAGAGTGATCTTATTGTCGAGAGTGATGTTATTGTCCTTACATTAAAATTTATTTATGGTTCTTGACGAGTGTGATCTTATTGTCAACTATGATTATCTAATTTAACAATTCAAGTACAGTTAATACAGTTGATATAGTCGGTTTTCCTTACCTTTTTCAAAAAAAAAATAGTGGTATAAGTTTATCGAATGTCACGCTAAGATTCTAGATTCAAAACTTATTGCATGCAGCATGTCTATGGGAAGATTATTCCTTATGCTCCTCTCTTAGGTGCACTTGTTAAATAATTTTAAAATTTATTGGAAATTATGCAAAAAAAAAAAAGAAAAAGTAACAAACATTTTGAAACGAATAGATGAACTATTTCTTTTATACATGCACCCTAACACAATAATAACACGTACTTTTAATTAAAATAATTGTAATTTTTTATCATAAATATTTATCTTTTTTATGTAACTAGTTAAACTTTGTATAAAAAAGTTATAATTTAATTCTGTACTAAAAAATTACAATATTTAAACGCGTCTGATGTCTGATGAGTGATGACAGTCTGATAGGAGACTTGCTACCTTTTTGTTAAAAAGTGTTGAGGCAATATTTGGTATGCACAACAATGGGTCGAGAGCTAGTGATCCTTCACTTGATTGGGCTTCGTACCTATGCAAAGAGCACACGTGAACTACCCCCGGCCTGGAGGTGTTACAGGGAATGGCCACTCTACGCTCAAGTCGGTGATGCTATAATGGAGAAAGCAAAGAGATAAGTTTTGTAGAGTATTTGCTTACTTTTGAATGAGGTGGTACGTTGCATGTGGTGGGCTATTTATAGCCCATGAATCTTGGACAGGTTGGGTGCCCCTGGGTAGCCTATTAGTATGTGCTTGGAGTGTGCCTCGCTTCAAGAGCCGATTTAGGAGAGTTGGGCCTGATGCGAGTTGAGCCTATGCTTAATGGGTAGGCTGGCTTGGTAGAGTGGATCTTTCCTTGAGTTTTAATGATTGAGTGGACTTTTCCTTGAGTTTTAATGATTTGTACTTTTGGACCTTGTTGTTTGGGCTTTTGTATTTAAGTGGGGTATTTTTGTAATTGGACAGTGGGCTAACCCAATGCGATACTTTATACCTCATCAAAAAGAATAAATGAGAAAAATTATAATGTGACCAAATGAATTTGTTGTGAGAGTAAAGTGGTAGTTCATGTACGTAGTCATTTTTTATTTGCAATGTAGGTAGTCATTTTTTATTTGGAGATCTAGTATTAATTAGTAGCATGCCTAATCAAACCAGTAGCTTCACCGTGAAAGGTAAATTGTCAAACAACATAAATTAGTAAACCAATAACAATTGTGTCATGGTTTTATGCTAACTACTCAATAGTCAGTAACAAATTAAACTATATTAACTAACTACTGTTAATATAGTTTTATATGTTAGTTATTTTGCTTGTGATTTGGCTTTGTCCTTACTAAATGGCAAAGGAGACAGAGTGCTATTATATATATCTGAGCTTTTGATCTTGTCTCATAGGAATGGTCTTCTAAAAGTAGTGATATGGAATAAAGGATGATGATTTGGACTTGCTTGGAAAGCAACATCAACATAATGGTGTTTTATAGTGAAATTTCACATAATTTCACTACAAAAGTTGTAAGATTTACAACAATGTATTAAAGACTCGTTTATATTAGCTGAATAGAGATGAACTGAACTGAACTGAAGTGTATTAATTGAACTGAACTGAACTGAACTGAATAGAGATTAACTGAACTGAACTGAACTGAACTGAATATAATCTGAAGTAAACAAGCCAAGTTCATATAATAATGAGAAAATAAAAGTCAACGTCTAAATGTCAATTAATAAGGCTTTAACTTTAATTCTGCACAAAATTATCAAAAGCCTTGATCAATATAGATCTACGTTATATTCTTTTGGACTGAATCAATCTGAACTGGATTCAATTAAACTAAATCCTATACTCGACAGAAGTTAAAATGAACTGAATTTGTCTGAATACTAAATTGATTGAAATTTTAAAAATTAAGTCCAAACAAACGACGCTCTAGTCCATTATTTATAAGAGTTGTTCTGGTTTAATCGGTTAAATTCGAGTTTCATGTATAATTTCCACATTTTAGACCCAATTATTTGGATCAATGATTCTTGAAATAAATGATATCGAGTCGGGTAATTTTTTGACATGTCTACTTGTAGTGAAACAAAATTTAAAATTTAGGAGTAGATATAGCAGGGCACCAATATGAATTGTACGTGTAACACTTGCAGCTCATATGGTCATATATCACTAAAGTGGATACATACTCAATTTGCTCTAACATATATAGTTTGAGTGTACATTCTTTTCAATTTATTTGTGCTTTGTCTGAATTACGAACTTTTTAAAAAATTTATGAACTTATTTTGTGAATGATGAGCATAAATTTGCCTATCTAAACTACTTATTTGATCGAACTTAATTATCTGAACTTGTTTTATATATAATCTTGTACAAACAAAAACAATGAGAAGAAAAGAACGTATTTGCTTACGTTTAAACAAACATACTTCTTCTACTTCATATTTCTCATAACATAGCCCTTTGGCGAGCATTTTCAGAAATGATTTGAGCACATAAACGAGCAAATATAATTTCAGGGAGTAAAATAATATTAACATTGGACCATTGGTAACATATACTTTGTATATAATTTCATTCTTAGATTGCTTGTGTTGAGATTCAAAAACGAGCAAATATAATAAAATAATGTTAACATTAGTAACATATATACTTGTATATAATTTCGTTCTTAGATTGCTTATGTTGAGATTATTTAAGTTGATTTTCTCATTTACATGCTCATATATCTAATATCTTCTGGTCCTAAAAATACATATAAAGGAGATGGAGTATATATGTTGCAACTAATGTGGAATGGAAAAAGTATCACTTAATATGTATTAGTGTATTACTGATGTTTATTTTTTTAGTGTGGACTTTGGACACTAAAAATTATGCTTTTTAGTTAATTTTTTAGGCCAGATCCGAAAAAGCCCGAAAAGCCTGCACTAATTTTTCGGATTTTGGCCAAGAAATTTGAGCCGAATCAGGCCCGATCCGAACCCGGCCCGCTCTATGGACTTTATTTTATGCATTGAGCCCGGCCCGAACCCGGCATGGCCCACGATCACCTCTAGATAAAAGATAGGACGAGGATATGGGCGGCTAAATATAATAATACATGCTCTATGCCTTTGAGTATTAAAAAGGCAAACAGAAGTTGTTTCGAATTGAAGTTATTAAAAGCAAATTTGCATGATTTCTCTTTGATAATTAAATTAAGATCATGCTTTTTAAAAATGTATGTATGGGCCATAAGCAGTAATCTTGCTTGTTGCCTATATATATCTATTGAAAGAAAGAAAGAACAATTTCAGTGACTAAATGACTATATATATGCATTCTCTATTTGTTCTTGCATATGATATACATTATGCATAAATACACTTGCAAAATGATCTGATGAAGGATATAAGTTCACAACAAAAAAGCATGCAATAATCAAGGATTTCTTTCTTATTGCTGGTGTAACACAAGTAAGTCCAATTCATTGCCATGTTTCCTTTTGTTTAATTTGGTCTAGTTTATACTTTATACATATAGACCAAGTTGAGGGTTTTTTTTTTTTTTAACCATCAATTAGAGTTTAGGGTTTAAGTGAGAAACAAAGAAAAATGCGGGTAGGCACGCTAAATGTCTACAACCAACAACTGACAACGCTTTTTTACGATTCCGTTTAATAATTACTACCCCCGTAACTTTTTGTATGTAATAAATATGTCTAGTCGTTGCAAATAAAAAGTTACGGGGTAGTAACGGGCAAAGCAGATGTTAGTTACAATAATTGATGTTGGCAATTGTTGGTTGTTAGTGTTCAAAAACTTGAGGTTTTTGTTGTAATGGGCATAACAACTAACTGCCGTTACAAAAAAAAAAAAAAACTACAATTCGTAACGGGCATGAAACAAGCCTGTTACTAATTGTTGTTTTACAAAAAATAAGGGCGTTACAATTAATGATTTTTTTTACTAGTGTGGTAGTCCTCAACCGATTGCAAATTAAAAGCTTGTTATTGTTTAATTAGTCTGGTGTTAAATGACATATGTCGAAATCTATTGTTTATATCTTTATTTTATTTTTAATTTAATAAAGGAGGTAGAACTATTGTTTTAGATGTTAGTATCGTAAATTTGTAACCCTTTAACCAAAAAGTTTCAAATAGTAACATTTTGCAAATTAGTTTTTTTATTCCATAACTCTTTCTCAATACTCTCTTTACCATATACTCTTGTTTTTTTGTTTTTTTTTTTTTATTAATCAAACCTCTAAAATGATCCAATACTTTAAAATCGTCACAAAATTCTCTCAATCTATCAAATAATTAGGTCTTTCTAATAAAGAATATGGAAAAATAGAGATGTAGAGATAGGTTTAGATTTTTATTAGCATAGCGCAAATTAAACTAAACAAGCTACAAGCTACAATCAAGCACAAAAAATATGTGGATTTTAAGCACGGTTCTTTTAGAATTAATTTCAGAAAAAAAAACTCATTTCATTTCAGTTTCTGCTAAGTCTAATACTTCCTCCACTCCATATTAGTTGCAACGTTGTTAATTTGGGCACTATTCATAATCACTCTTATAAGTCACTTTTGTGCTTTCGATCTCTATTGAATCGTCTAAATGTGTTCTTTATTGTGATCTAATTTTTATAATTTTTGGTAAAACGGAATCAAAGATATTACGAATATAAATTATACATTGGCAAATTAAACGTGAAAAAGGGAATTGTTGAACCTCATATATTGCACTAGTGAGTGTCCCACATCGGAAGATGAGGAGAGACTAAACTAGCTTATAAGGTTAGGAGTTACTCCTCCTATCACCAATTGGTTTTAGGATGGAACCTCCTATGGCTTATAAATGACCTAACTCTCCTCTTCCATATTGGGTTGCGCAGGTCCGTTTCTAATATTGATTAAGTTTAATTCGGTTCTATTCATTTCATCCTAGCTAAAATAACATAACCTTAATACGTGCAAACATTTAGTAAACATTATTCAATTCAAATAATTCCACTACACCTTTTGTTTATTCCTTTTTGTTGTTCCCATTTTAATTATACACCTGCTAATATGAGCTGTTTGTTTAGACATGCGTTTTGCATTACTTTTAATTCACTACTGTTTTAACTTTTAACGTTAACATCTAGCATTACCCAATATAAATATGTCATTTACGAAGGGAATTCACGTCGTAAAAATGTAACTCCCTAGAAATGAGTGTAATAAGTTATTTTTTCCGTCGTAAAAATGTGACCTTGTCCTAGATTATGGGGTCGTAAATGACTTTTTCATTTGTCATCCCGTCGTACATGAGTCAATTTTACCTGAGTTTGGGTTAGATATTTGATGAATTTTAATGACAAACCCAAAAACTGTCATAAAACATCTATATTTATGACAGAATTTAGGTCCATCATTAATGTAAACTCGTCATTAATGGGCCAATTTTTGTAGTGTATAATGTTTACACATATAGCCATTTAATTTATATGATTTTATGATTTTTTTTTTTAAATAATCGACTTTTTATCATTAGGTGTTTTTCATTTTTTGAATAGTTGTATACTTGTATAGTGCATAGGAAAATCAACTAGTCTCGTATCGGACCGTCTGATTGTCTGACACGATAATTTTTTGCTTAAAAACTAAATCGATCTTTTGAGCTTAAAACCTTAACTTTTTTATTTTTAAAAATAATTAGTTATATAAAAAAGTTAAAAAATTATAGTACAAAGTTATACGGAGTAACTTTTAGTTAAAATTTTGTCATACGGTCTGAAAAGATAAATTTTAAATGTGTTGGCCTCCAAATTTCATATTCATCGCTATAGTACTCAGTCTGAATCACGTATACGTATTACGTATATACCTAATTACAATTTCACATTGAACACCACAGTATGACAGTATTATTGTCATGTTGTTCATTTTTATAAAATTATGATTGAGTAAATTGAACATGAATAGTTCATCCGATCCTTAACATTGCAAAGAATCTTAAACAGAATAACGAAGAAGTCATTTTGTTTTAAGAAAAGTAGGAAACACAAATGTACGAATTGAATTTGTAAGCAATTGTTAGTGTTTTTTGAAAAAGGAGGGGGGGGGGGGGGGGGAAGCAATTGTTAGTGTTTAACAAATTAAAATATTGACATAACCTACAAAATTACATTCGCTTATACTTTTCCTAAGAATAAGGTAGACAAATAAAATATCAATAAATTAAACTTGGGAAAAAAGGAGCATAAAATTGTAGGCACACCCTTTATGATGTTGAAATCCAAGCAATCCAAATGGGACCCTCTCACTTTTTAATTGAGCAGCTTTCATAATTTAGCGTGAATGTCAAACCACCATTTTACAGCAACAATTTACTGCTTACTATGATTATTATTATTTTTATTATTATTATGGGTTGGTTTTATTTAGTTTAGTGGAGTTTTTTTTTTAACAGGATAATGTGTGGGATACTGGGTTTTGGCACCGGGCCCTACTGCAGGTCACCCGGCCCAATTTTAGTCAACACACGCATCTGTAAGGGATAATATGAAATCCTCGCAAATGCGTGCGGTGAGAATCGAACCCAGGACTCGTGCCTGGAATTCTGAAGCCCTAACCACTTGGTTATGATTTCATCCTCATGTTTAGTGGAGTATATTACAAGGTAAGATAACTTTTTTTTTTTTTTCTTGAGCTACCAGTAGTAATTTTAGGGAATTTTTACCAGTTACTTTTAACAAACCTCAACTCCTTCTTACCATAATTTGCGCGGGAATCCTAGGCCACTACAACCTTCCTACGCGGGTAATCTACTCTACTGTAATACAAATACAAATGCCCTAATTATTATAGTCATGCGTTTTTTACTTTTTATTATTAATTTTTCTCTTCGTATTCCCTTCATACTTATAATAATTACATAATAATAAATATATACCATTACTCCCTAGGAAAGAAAATAGACTTGCCATGGTGATTTATTATTATTTACATAGATATAGATTTAATTGCTAGTTATTATTAGACTAATGAGTAATGATATATTACGCTATATGATCACTTGTTATTAGTTTGAAAAAATAAAGTCGAGAAGAGTAAATTAAGCTTTACTTAGAAAGGTTATGTATATAATCGGGTTGCAAAATTAGATATATTCCCACAAATGACTAGCTACTAGAATGTTATAAGATAGTCAACTATTTGATCATTTGTGCTTTGTGGGGTGATATGATCTAATGAGAAAGTTGATCTTTGGCATATGATGACATGACGTTCGTAAAAATTATTCATTACAAATGAAAAAATTATGGCGAATTTTAATTTTGTAATACACGAGATAGAAAACCAAAATGTAATTTGAGCACGCATAATATTGTCGTAATTATACAATCATCTTGTATCAATATACAATCCCCTTTTTATGGACATAAAATATGTAGGCCGATAATACTCTTCTTTGCTCAAATTGTTGCAAACTTGCAATTAATACAGATCGGAGAAAATGAAGTATTTTTCATGCGATGGAGAAAAAAAAAAGATAATAGTATCATATGAATATATGATATAACTAACTCATCATATATATCATTGGATACCTTTTAAAGTTATTTATTAACATAAAAATCAATCATAAAAGTTATCTTACTATATAAAGAAAAAATATATATTATTGCAATTTCACCATGTATATATATATATGTCCATTATATAGCAAAAACAAAATAGTATGTAATTAATAAGAAAATAATATAATTCATGTTATAAATTGTGTATAAATCAATTATTGATGATATAACCAATGATCCAAGTCAAATAGATGATTAAGATATAAGCTAGCATAGACAGATGAGTGTTAGGTGTGCTTTCAAATTAAACATACACCATATTTGGTGGTTTTGTTTTGACATTAAGATGCATGATTTAAACAAGAAGACACATATTAGGTGATTAATTCCAAAATTTCTTAATCTTGAATCTTTGACTTTTTAAGTCATTGAGTCATTCTTCTCCAACCATAATATGAAAGTGCCTAATTCATGTAGTATTATTTTAAACCTAGTTTAATCATAACATGGGTTGAACAAATTACAAATAGGAGTATGTAGTTCGGCTAAAATGTACATACTGTCACACCACTTTCAAATATATATATATATATATGTATATATTATTCCCCATGATGAAGTCATAGCCCAGTGGTTAGGGTTTTAGAATTCCAGGCACGAAATCCTGAGTTTGATTCTCACCGCACATATTTGTGAGGATTCTTTATTATCCCCCTTACAGATGCGAAAAAATAATAAGTAGAAAGGAAAATGGTAAAAGAGAAAATTTTCACTTTTGAGAAAATCATTTTCCTCCGTTACCAAATAAAACAATTAAAAATAAATAGAGGAAAGAAGGAAAATATTTTTCCTCCAAAAAAAAAGAGTCCTAGTGGGTGTAGGCAGCAACACTGGCTTTAGTGGTGTCAACGAGTCGAGAAGTAAGTTGTTTGAGCTAGGCTTAACTATATTAATTGAGCTCCCCGAGCCAAACTCGAGTGTAACCGACCTTCCAAAAACCTTGTTTGAGCTTGACTCGTTTAATGTTGTCATGTTCGAGTTTGGTTCGAACTGCTCGTTTACATATTCAAGCTCGAGCTAATCGAGTTATAAACGAGCATATGTCTAAATGAGTTTTGTATCTATTGTTTTATTAACTATTTCTAATTTCACATACCTTTTAGCCAAGCATAAGTAAGATAAAAAATAAAAATTTAAAGTGTAATACATACAAAGTATGATATTATTCTGAATTTATAACTAATACAAGGTATATAAATAAATATATCTTGAAATTCAAAGTATATAAATGAGTTTTTAACGAGCTTTTAATGAGTGATAAATGATTACAAACAAGCTTATTAACGAATTTGAACGAGCTGTTTGCAAACCTTCATTAGTCGAGTACTATCTTGTTCGAGTAAAGCTTGTTAATTAATCAAGCTTGAAAATTTTGTTTCTTGGACTCATTTATTTATATATGAACGAGATTTGACCAGATTTTTTCGCGAGCTGTTCACAAGTGTATCAGCTCATTGACGTCTCTAAGAGGCTTATCACTTGTTTTCAATTAAGGCAATATACTAATGGTCATTAATTGTTATTAATGTGATGTACTTTTTTTAAAGTTAATTTTTTCTTATGGGAATGCCTAAGTTTATTACAATTTATTATACTTTTTTTATGCGAGTTAAAAACTTTTTTTTACACTTATATTATAACTAAATTTATTTCCACTAAAAAAAAAAAACTAAATTTATTTTTAACTTATTCAAAGCAAAAATAAAGTGCACAAAACCGACTCTTTAAGGCTTTCAGTGTTAAAAAGTTGATCAAACATAGATAAAAATTGGAAAATTAGGGATTAATTACTCAAAAAATTACTGTAATAAACCCAGAGTATATACGAGTATTAAAATACGGAGTATTATTTAACCTTGATTATTAGAATGTTGAAAAGATAAATTTTTACCTAGCAATTCAGGAAAAAAAAAAAAGTGTCTTGTCACTGTAGAAGATAGAATTTGGCGGATATGATATCATTATGTTGGTAGATAACAATTAACACCTGGCACAAAAACTCCAATTCTGAGCCAAGAAGTAAACAGAATCTTTTCGACTCCAACACATAAACTAGAACGATAAAAAAATAATAATAATAATACTCCCATGTCATAATTTATTTGTTTTATTTTGGCTTTGGTCACTGTTCACATGTGAATTTTGACTTTATTTAATTTAATATACGTAAGAAAAAAAACATAGTTATGATAGATCTAGTTTAGTTCTTCTCAACATGTACTTTTCAAATATACAATATTTATAATTTTTTTATTATATATAGTTAAAGATATTTTTATTTAAAATTGTATCTCGGAAGATGTGAAAAAGAGAATGTAGCAAGTAAATTGGGACAGAGGGAGTAATAATGATCACATATTATCCCTCTAAATACACCTTGAGTATTTATTTACTTGCTATATCAGTAAAAAAAATGACATTGTTCACTTATAATTTTAATGTTTCTAGTTTTATGTTCATAATAAGGAATGATATCCTCTTTTTTTATACTTGCTACATTTTGCTTATTTGTGTCTAAATTTGATTGCCACATTTTTTATTTATTTACGGGGCTCACCTCAATTCTACATATGTTATCCTTATTGTTGTCATTGCATTTACCCTTTTTATTCAGACTATTTTTCTCCATTTCTGTCATCTTCTTTGTAAATACAATTACTTTTTAATGATTTATACCACTTTATATATTTCTCCTAAAAATTTGCTAAAATTTCAAAATAAATGTAGCAAGTAATTAAAGATAGAGGGAATATACTGTTGATCGATCTATTTTTTTATTTTAAATTATACATTGAGAACAAGTTTAATTTAGATCGGAGACTTGAGGTGATGTAATCATTTTATGTCTTAAAATTTGGTCTTAAATTAAGTCTTGAAATTTTAAGACTAAAATTAGAACATAGAATATGGGACCCACCTCAAATTTATTTATTTTCTCTTTTTTTTTCATTTTTAATGTATAACATGAAAATGTATTTTTTAAGAAAAAGTAAAATAATATGATATATGTCTGAGTATCAGGGATAAAGTGATAAATTTGGACAAGTCTTAACAATATATAGTTGGATGACATCATTTTTAATGTTACGAGAGATGTAAAAAAAAGTAATGTAATATGGAGGGGTTAATAATTTTATGGGTTATTACTACCGATACAACTGAAAAATTAACAAATTCCACTGGTACACTTAAGTTTTTAAAATTTTCAAAAAATAAACCTGAGTTTTTGACAATTCTCAATCATATCGAAGGAATATTCTATTTAATAACATAATATTCCATTAAATTACTATTTATTTTAGTTTTCAGCATGCATTTCAAGATGAATATTGTCGTTTTTTTCCAATCTTGACATCAAATATGATCCATTAAAGGCTAAAATGACCCAAAAACCTTTGGTTGATTAATTTATTCTTCACACAAACCAATTTCACATAAATTGAGACAAGTAGTTAACGATTTTGATTAATAAATATCGCGTTATTGTCAAAAACTCAGGTTTACTTTTAAAAAACTTAAATGTATCAGTAATCAGCACGATTTGTTAAATTTTTGGATGTAAAGGTGGAATAACCCTTATTTTATTTTATCCCATAAAACAAAATCACAAAATAAAATTATAGAGTACAGTATATAATACTATTACTGTAGACGACCACGTGTATTGATGCCTCAAAGTGCGTACAAAGTACCTAAAGCGATTGTGACTTGTTATATTCCTCTTCTTCTTTTTAACCCCCTCAATCTTAATCTTAATCTTAATTTCCTTATTATTATTATTGTTTAATTGTTTTTTCCCTCAATTTTTTTTTTCTTCCTTATAAAACCCTCTTCAGGAGTGAATAATTATAAGTCATGTCGTTTGCATCGGATCCTTCGCCAAAGTGGGTACTATGAATACCAAATCCACTCTTCTTCTTCTCTAAACCCCCCCCCCCCTTTCTCTCTCCTCCCTTTCTTTATTTTTTATTTTTTAACCCTCCCAACAAAACAAAACAAAAAAAAACAAAATGGAAATTTCATCAGATCATAAAAACGAAAATGAAAACTGTTCATCAACAACACCTGTTATTGATGAAGAAAATCAAGATCAACGGCTATTATTGTCTGAATTACAAAAGGTTAACATCATCAAAGTGGTACAATCATCTCTTGATGATGATCAAGAACCCATGATGAACGGTGATGATGATGGTGATGGTGATGGGTATAAGACTCCGACGAAAAAGGAACACCGTCTTACGGTGGACCTTACGTGTCCCCCACCAGCACCAATGAAGCCAAAATCTCGAATCATGAAACGACGTCGTCCTACTCGTCGGCCTCTCTTCCAGGTGTCTCCTCAAGACTTTGAATTGATTTTTGCACCTCATCGTTCATCGGTTCTTCCCCATGGTGATGACATCATCAATAATAATATTAATAATAATAATAATAATAATAATATTACCGTTGATTCTTCTGGTAATAATACTCGTATCAAGAAAGTCAACCAGCCTAATCTCCCTACTCTTATGTCTTTTAGGTGATCAACATCTTTTTTTGTTCTAAGTATTTTTTATCAAAATATTATTGTATCTCGTGATCATATATTCATATATATATATATATATATGTCTAATCAAACTAATACCACGATTTAGTCTAATGTAATTGAAGTATATTATTACTTACTTGTCTCAATCTCAATTCCAATTTAATTAAGTACAAATTCAATTATTGATGGTTTTATTCAACCATTAGCTTCATTAGGGTCATTTGGTATTGGTGTGGTTTTCAATTTTTTTGTTAGAAATATGATGTATGTTAAATATTGAACCAAAAACTAGATAAATTGATTACAAGAAAATGTAAACCATTTTTTTTGGTTTCCTTCTTTTGAAAATTTAAGGTAAAAAAAAAAAATACTGAATAATCAAAATCTTAATCTTTTGTTTGAGATGATCCTTTAATCAGAGCACAAGTTCATAGTTCAAATCTTATCCAACCATCAGAATATTTAGTGTTGGATAATAAGATCGAACACCCATGTTGCATCTATCCTCACTTTCAGTCTAATGGGCTCTCATGTAAAGGGCATGATAGAGTATAAAATCAATTCATATGCTACACTTCAATTCAACAATTAGCTTAATTAATTATTTTTTTTAAGAAAAGGTGCACAATTGCTGCACAAGACTCCTATTCTCAGTAAATTACATTAACAGGCGGGGCAGGGGTCTTGGGGGGCACTTGAACCAACAGATCAGGACCTTTCGACTGCTAGTTTAATCTTTTAATTGAGAGGTTCTTACACTTGATTTTTAATGAATGTAGTTAATTGTCTTAATTTTTTACTATACATATATTTTTTAATGGAATTGAAATGGATAGTATATATAATAATAATAATGCCCGTAACAAAATGATAATCGCAACCGTGTATGGTGGTAGGAAAACGGTGGTGGTGGGTGGTAGACTTAAAAGGTGGGTGTAAGAAGGAAGGATAAAGAGAGAGTTTGTAGATCTGAAACTTACATGAATCATGTGAGTTGATATGTTCGTTGCTTCCATAACAAGAGTTTACCATACACATTATCCATGCCTCTTTACACTTCTACATCATACCAGTTTTCTTCCTCAATCCCTCTCTTTATCTTTCTTTCTACTCCATATACCTTTTTCGAGAAATTATTAGTGTATAACTGGGATGTATGTATATCAGTTACAAGACAAATTTTTTTTCTTCACTTGTAGCTAATATACATATATATCAGATATATGCACTAATAATATCTCATCTTTTTATTTCTCTTTCTCTTATTAAGGGTATGTTTGGTAGGGCGTAAAACATTTTCAATGTAAAATAGTTTTCATAGAAAACCATTTTACAACGGAAAACTCACTTTGAAAAGAGTTTTCCGTTTTTTAGTTGAATGAAAATTGAGTTATGAAAATAGAGAATGAAAAACAGTTTTCCATTTTCAGAAAAATCATTTTACACCCTACCAAACCCAACGAACTCTATGTTATTGTTTATCTTACAAGCTAGGTTGATTGAAAAAGGAATATTTTTGACTTTTAATGGTATTTTTTTTTAACAAACTATATGGATTGATTGAATTGACTTTTTGTGGAGAGACAGTACACAAACATGCTCCTCAGCTCTCTAGCTAGCTTCTGCTGTAATTTTTTTTTCTTTTTTAATACTGTAAAATATTAAATAAAATATTTAGAAAAAAAAAAGAAAAAGAAAAGGTGGCGTGCAGAGTAGAGGAGGATATTCCTTGAGATCATATGACAGGGATAATAATTTGGTTGTACTAATAAAATTTAGATTAGTCAGAGTACTATTAAGATTCTTTGTCAAAAAAAAAAAAAAAAGATTAGTATGAGAGGATTAAACAATATATAACATGGTGGTGTTGGAAACTTGAAGGAGAAAAAAGAAATGAAACTTGGTCACTCATCCTTAGAATGTTATGTTGTTGATTTAAAAAGCTCAAAATTGTAAGCCTCTTTATTCCAAATTAATACGACTCTTTACCTAAAACAAACTAGAAACCTTGTATCATACTCCATAGTGTCCGCTAGCTAAAAGGATTGGCATAGCATAATACTGGGTATATGTTTCTGACTTTCTGTTTGTTTGTGCCATTTTTTTTTGGATGCGCAATGTATTCCCTCCGTAACATAATAAGTGTAACGATTTGATATAAAGTAGAGAAAAAAAATGTCAAATCATTACAGTTAATATGTTACAGAAGGAACACCTATTTAAAAAAAGTTATACTCAATCTCTTTGTTTCGTTTTTATTAGTTAAATTTTGACTTTTTCTCTTATAATATAGGAGTAATAGATACCAAATATATACGAAGTATTAATAAAATGGGAACGAAGAGTAAAACATTGAACAAATTAAATTTCAAAAAGTAATGGTAAAATAAATTGGATGGGGTACAAGCCATGTTGTTCTTTTGGACTTCTTTTCAGTTCAGTTTTACTTAGTCTAAAGGAATGGGTCTTAGAAAAACTCGACATTTATATTTCATCATATATTACTTTTCAATTCACTTTCTAAACTCTCAATAGTTTAGTTTATATAATCCATGTTCGTTGTTTGAAATTTCTCTTAAATTGATTATTTAGTCCTGTTATGTTGAATTTATTTCATTTTAATTCAGTTTTTCTCAGTTAAAAAAAAAAGGGGCCTTAGACGATTCTGAAATTTTGATTTAGTTTAATTCATTTCAGACAACTCAATTCAATTTAGATTTAGTTGCCAAAAAAAGACATAGTTTTTATTATTATGCGACTAATATAATTTCTATAGTTTACTACTCCGTATTATAATGATCTTAAAATCATTCGACGTCATTGTTGATTGACAACTTCTAATGATATATCTATCTTCATATTTTTTTACATCACCACTATAATTATCATTATTATTATTATTATTATTATTTGATAAGATAATTAGGAAATTACCATCTTATTTGGTAGTATGATGATTCGAATTTTAGACCTAAGGGTCCGTTTGGTAGGGGTAAAATATTTTCAATGTAAAATGGCTTTCTATGAAAATTATTTTACAACGGAAAACTTGTTTTTAAAAGAGTTTTTCATTGTTTGGTTGAATGGAGAGAGAAAGTTCTCGTGAGGAGAGAGAAATTTACTGAGTTATGTGGTTGGTGAGGATTGAAAAAGTATCAGATAAGGAAAATGTGTGTTGTGAGATCATTAGAATAGAGAATGAAAAACAGTTTTCCTTTGATTTTTTAAGGAAAATGTTTTCCGCCATAGTGGAAAACCATTTTACATTCTAATTTTTCTATGTCAATTTTTAGTCCAACCAAACAGTATAAAATAAAGGAAATAATTTTCAGAAAAAACATTTTACGCTCTACCAAACGGACCCTAAGTTTGGAGCCAGCATACCTTTGGCCTCTACATCACCAGCCATTATTATTATTGTTATACCAAGGGGGTTCTTTTTTGGGTTTTCTCATAGTGTGTAACAGAGTTAGAAATTATTAAAGGTAATGTGGAAAAGTAGATTATTGTTTAGACTAAGGGGGTCATAGAGAAATAATAATATACTAACTGACAATAGCATGCTTACATCATATCATAAGCTTATATTGGACAAAAGGTCTTATATGGTTTACTAATTAGCTTCTTTCTTGCTAGTTAACTGTACTTAATTGGTGGTTTAGCATATAGCTTTTTCTTAAATTTTGGATTGGATAGAAGTATTTAATTTCCAAGATAAAATAAAAATTAGTAATAGTAATATAGTATAGTATTAATGTTGGTACAACTTTTTCACTCTTTTATTTGGAATTGCTGATTGTTAGGCCAATTGATACATTAGAGTATTAGACAATTGGGGGGTCTATATATTTTTTAACAATTTTTTAATAAATGACATAAAGTCAATGAATAAATTAGTGATGTTCGTATACAAAGGAGCACGCTAATTATCATGATCGCCACCTTCTTCTAGTAAATCACACTACATATTCTCCGTACAATTAAGTGTTTCCCAATGCATGGATCATGGATAGATAGATGTATATTCAAAACTAATGTACAATGTGGATGAAAAAAATTAGTTGACCCATCAGGTAGATTACACACCCTTAATATAAGACTATGATAATTATATTTGTAGAACTAGAATCCAACTTGACTTAAATATTACTCCCTCTGTCCCAATTTATTTGCTATATTCATTTTTCACACCTCCTGAGATACAACTTTAAATAAAAATATCTTTAACTATATATAATAAAAAATTATATATTTGAAAAGTATATGTTGGGACGAAATAAACTCACAACAAAAAAATAAGCTTCGGTCGACCGCCTTTTACCGACCGTTAACGGTCGGTATTTAAACTTACCGACCGTCTTCGGTCGGCAAAAGGAGGTCGGTGTATAATTAGTCGGAAAAAGTTTTTTACCGACCGACTCTCCGTCGGAAACAATTTACCGACCATTTACCGACTAAATAAAAAAAGTTAAAAAAATATTATGGAGGTCGGTATTACCGACCGATGTGGCGTCGGTCGGTATTACCGACCGCCAGGCGGTCGGAACCTAGCTCCTTCCAGCCATTTTTTTTTGGCGCTTAATAATTTATCGACCGTGTGTCGGTCGGTATATTAATTTTCGCGGTTTTTTGATTTTAATATTTGCCATTTTTCGCGGTTTTTTCTTTCTGGATACCGACCGTTTTTCGGTCGTTAAATTGTTATGTCTTTTTTTCCATTTCATTAAATAACAAAAAACCTTTACAAAAGAAATTAAATTATTTATTAATGAAAAACAGATTAAATATACGAAATAATATTTTATAATAATATTTTATATTATTTATATAAAAAATTCGTAATACACAAAAATTTGTAATACATATTACAGTTTCCAAAAACGTTAACTATACTAAACCGAAATATAACAAACAACTACACTACAAAGGCTCCAGAACCGCCAGAACCGTCTGTGCGATCGTCGGGGGGTCGTCGGTGAATGGAAGACTGATCGCCGAATTGCCTCATGAAAGCGTCCATTTGCGCCTTCATCTGCTCGAGGTACTCCGCTTGCTTCTTTTGATCCTCCTCCAGACGACACTGATGCTCCTCCCGTTGGCGGTCTCGCTCCTCCAGACGGCGCTCTCGCTCCTCTAACTGCGTCCTCGCACGCTCGGGCTCCTCCAAACGTTCGGTCATCTTTGCCAGTTGAGCGGAAACTGATGGAGAGTAGGCAGATCCAACGTGCCGCCGCGAGGTTCTCTCATAATAGAGAGAAGCTCCGTCTTTGTCGAACCCTAGAACCTCGCCCTTCCGGAAGCCACCAACCGAATCAAAGAAGACCTGGTTGGGATCCATCTCCGAGCCACTAGCCTGAGACTCCGAAAGGTTCTGGTTATATTGTTCCTGCAAATTATGGGCGGAGTTAGTTCAAACAATTCAAAATAAAAGAACAATAAAGCCATGGAATATAAATAAAAGAACACTTGGCATTTTAGGTGGTTTTTTTGGCATTTTTGCTCCTAACTTGTCACTTGTCTATCGATTACTAGATTTCAAACCTTACACACGTCCTATAACACAATATTATGCTTACTAGGGGCTGATCGCGTTGGTTATAACGACTTTGGAACCAAAAACAAACCAAATAGGCCATTTTTGGCTCGTTTTGGTATTTTTCGTTCCCATCCTCTCACCAATCAACCTAATTTGTATTTTTAAGTGTCATTCATGTCCTATAATATTCATGCAAACTTTATATAACTTATTTACTTGTTTTTGGTAAAAGTTGGAGGGTTTTGGAACAAAAAACAAACTAAATAGGTAATTTTTGGCTCGTTTTTGGTGTTTTCATTCCCAAATTGGCACCGATCAACGTAGATCATGTTTTTAAGGTTAATTCACAACTCATAACATTGATATAGACATTCTATAACTTATTTGCATGTTTTTGGGAAAGTTTAGAGGACTTTGGAACAAAAAACAAACCAAATAGGCCATTTTTGGCTCGTTTTGGTAGTTTTCATTCCCATCCTCTCCCCAATCAACCTAATTTGTATTTTTAAGTGTCATTCATGTCCTATAATATTCATGCAAACTTTATATAACTTATTTACATGTTTTTGGTAAAAGTTGGAGGGTTTTGGAACAAAAAACAAACTAAATAGGTAATTTTTGGCTCGTTTTTGGTGTTTTCATTTCCAACTTGGCACCGATCAACGTAGATCATGTTTTTAAGGTTAATTCACAACTCATAACATTGATAAAGACATTCTATAACTTATTTGCATGTTTTTGGGAAAGTTTAGAGGACTTTGGAACAAAAAACAAACCAAATAGGCCATCAATTGCAAATAATAAAAAATCAATCCTATTCGTACTCTTTGGCTTTGAAGCCGGAATTCCGCTCTAAACATCAATTGCAAATAATAAAAAATCAATCCTATTCGTACTCTTCGGCTTTGAAGTCGGAATTCCGCTCTAAAAATCAAATGCATAGTAAAAAAAGGCATTACCATCACTTCCTTGGCCTTCTGGCTAATCGGAATCGGATCCTTCCCTGGTTGCTTCTTGAAGTGAGTATCTAGGAAGAGATTCGCAGCGTCAAGTAGCTTCCCTCCTTTCGCCTTAGTCAACACAAACAAATGTGCGTAAGGGTAGGTGATATAAAAAAATGTTAACGAACGAGCATTTACAATGATTTAATGAAATAGTAAACTAACCAATTGCTTAGCTCGTTGAGTGGTGGAGACAGATCTCGCGCAGTGAGAGGCCTGGGCCTTGCCACTAGCGTCGCCGCCTCTCCTGTTTGCCTTCGCTCGAGCCGACCTTTCCTTGAATAGCTTGTCATTGAGCCTGTCCTTCATTGCCTGGTACATCTCATCACCAAGCCAATTTGGTCGGTCTTTCCGCTTGTGCACCGTGTCTTTGAATATGTCCTTCAGCCGTAGTCCAGCCTTGGTCTCATACGCATCCCGAACAGTGCCCTCGAGCTCAGGCCTCCAAGTGTATTGTTTCTGCATTAGACCAAAGACAATCAAATATGTTGATGTAAGAGATTATATTTTTAAAAAAAAATTGTATCAAATTACATAATTCGTCTTACTGACCTTCCACATGTCCCACCAATGTACCTTGGTCGCTTGATCTACCTTAGTGTAGTTCTTCCAAGGCTGATGGAAGTAGGACTTAATGACGTGTGTTATTGATCGAACAACAACGCCCTTGTCAAACCTTGCACATGAAACATTGTAAGATTAAACAACATATGAATACAACTTAATTTCAATAGTCAAGACATTAAAAAATTTTAAAAAACTCACCATAGGCCATCCGGGTCCAATTCTCGAACCCCAGCTGTGGACGTAGAAGCTTCGCCCTGATCCTTGTCGCCACCCTCAAACTAACCAGTTTGTCCCTCGGGTTCTCGCGTCGGAGTAGTCTCACGCGCAGGAGTAGAGTGAGATAAAGGAGTGAGATGAGGCAGCGATGGAGTAGGTTGAGTCGTCGGAGTAGTCTCAAGCGTAGGAGTAGGGTGAGACATAGCAGCCTGAGACACAGATGGCTGAAGACGAAGTGGACGATTCCGAGGGCGAAGCTGTGGTACTGGAGGTAACGTAAACTGTGGTGGTGGAGGTAACGTAAACGTAGGCTGAGAAGGAGTGGAAGGTGAAATCACCGACCGTTTCCTAGATGACTCAACACGACGATTAAGGTCACCAGGACGCAATATCGGCCTAGACCCAGTAGGACGAACCGAAGACTGAGAGGGAAAATCCTGGCGGGTCTGGGAGTTCTGGCTCTGAGCCTCCGAATCTGACATGTTCCTGCATTCAAACATCCTTCAATGTCTTCACTCCTATTTTATTTTAGCCTTTCTTAATTCTTCTTAAAGCTTTCTTATGTAATGCACATATATATATATATTTAAGTCATATTTACTTCTACTTTAATTGTATTCATTCACAACAATTACAAAGATTCATAATAAATCAAATACAGAGGCAATTTTGTATTTGAAAATAAATACAACTCAACTTTCAACCAACAATCATATTTCTTGATTTATCACTACATTGAAGTTTATTATCATTATTCTAAACTATTGGTGTAACGACCCGAAATTTTGGGCCAGAAAATTTCGCGGTTATTAATGTTATGTATTAATTCCGAGTCCAAATAGGCCATTTAATTTGGACTGTTTACATCTTTTTAGTCGAACCTTTTCCTTCAAATTGGGCCAAAGACCCAATTTTTCTTTTTCTTTTCTCCATGGCCGGCCCTCTTGTGTAATTGTGTCCATTTTTAATTCTTTTGATTTATTTATTAATTAAGTTATTTAATTAAATAAATTAACTATTTAATTTAATTTTCTAAATAATCCCATTCAAACTTTGACCTAATATTTCTAACTATTCCCCTATTTTTACTACCTCCCACACGGCTACCCCTAACAAAACATTAGAGTTTTGTTTTATTTATTTTTTATTTTTTCTTTTTTCTTTTCTTTTTGGTTTAAATAGGACCTAATGTACACATCTAGTCCCTAATTGGCAAATCACTCAAAACCCTAAAGAAAACTATTTTTATTTTTTTTTTCTTCTCTCCCATTCAAAAAGTCGAACCTCTCTAAGAATTCACCAAGTAGTGAATTCTTCGTGCCTTGGAATAATTTAGCGTTTAAGGTAACTTCGCTTTCTCCTTTAATCTATGGGTAGAAAAACACATAGTTAATTAGGAATCATATCATGAACATTGTAGGAAATTTAATATTGTTTTACTTGGATATGTCGAGCATGAAGCATGAATTTCTTGATTGATTTTTATGTATTTTCTTGATTTTATGTATGATCTTGTATGAATTTATTTACCAATCAAATCTTGTTATTTCTTGATGAATTTTTCATGGTATCTTGTTTACTGTTTGATTATTAACCATGATTTATTTCGTGGCAAAATTCGTCCTTTTATTATTTATAATATTTTAATCTTTCAAACCGGTAAAACTGTCCAGAATCGGTTTACGAATTTATTAATATACTTAATCAATTCGGAATGCTACGAAATTTTATATGGAAGTCAGTGATAATGTTTTACAGCTTGTGTTAAATTTTCGAAATTTTTAAAGATCGTTTGATATGGCATAAAATTCTGAAACCGAATTCAGCCTAATCTGACTGGTTAGTTATAAAATCACTTAAAAATAGTAAAAGATGTTATTTTTAGACGAAATTTATGCACGTAAATCTTTGTACCCATATTTAGCTCCCATAAAAATTTCCAGATTTTTAGAGATCTTTAGATGGTCGTTTTTAATTTAATTATTTAAAAATCAGATTGTATAAATTAGGGCAATTGAATTATTAAAATATGCTATTATTAATTATTGAATTTTCGAGTGACCTAAGTATTAAAAGGGAACTAAAAATATGATTTTTATGATGAATCTTGATAGTATTGAATTATATTGATTAATCTTGAATTAAAAATTAAATCTTGTTATTATCTTCTAATTGTCGAGTGTATAGAAATTAAAAGAAGGGTTAAAAATATTATTTTTATGTTAATCTTGATGAATGTTGTTGAAAAATATGATTTTTATCTTATTTTGGTAATTTTTGTAATTATATTGATTAACTAAATTAATTCTAGAAAATAGTTAATTATTGTTATATTTTTAATAATGCCATGTAGAATTGATGAATTAGTCAATTTTTGATTAAATTTGATTATTGTTAATTCAGGGAATAATTAATAATAAAAGTTACGGACAAAATAATTATTAGGGATAAGTTGTAAAGTGAAGGGATAAAAAGATATTATTGGTATTATTATTAAGAGGACCGAAATAATATTAGTACTATTAATATAAATATTTTTGGATAAAGTTACAAATTGGTATATGACGTAATATTAAGGTTAGTATCCGAAAGGATAGGATTATACGTATACATATATTTTAAGGATAGTATATTATAAGATTTGAAGTTGCATAAGATACTACTAGGGATAAGAAAGGAAACAGAGTAATAGCTATACATGTTATGTTTCGGTCTCTGGCTAGGAAAGACTTGGTATTTAAGGTGGCCAATATACGTGCCGCACCTCTCTTTCCTGGGACTCCGAACATTTCATTTCCTATTACGGTCACCTAGTATTATCCTAATATATGAGATGATTGAATTAATTGAAGATATAAGATACAATATGGACACCCACCTGTATGATACACGAGTCATTAGTGGGTTAAGTCAGAACCACTACCCTATGGGACGAACACATGAGTTCCCCCGAGTAGTTTGACCTTAGAACATGTAGTCGTCTGGTAACCGTATCTGCGAGTCGCTACCAGGAAGTTATGGCCATAGCTTAGGCTTAGTGGTGAAACACGGGATCCGCTACGGGATTGAGTACACGAGCTCCTCCCGGCATGTTCTAGGGAGTTATGGTGAAACACGAGATCCATAACGAGTTATAAGTGACCGGTCCAACAAAGATATTATATTACGATCATACGATTTGATAAGATGAAATCATAAGATGAAGTTTAAGATGATTTCTAAGATGTGATGATAAGATATGTTATGATCTAATATGATAAGAAAGACATGATATGATACGATTAAGATAAGATTATGATATGACATGATCAAGATAAGACTATGATATGATATGATTAAGATAAGATTATGATAAGATATGATTAAGATTTATTAATGATATAATTTAAGAAGGGTTAAGTATAAGTTAAGGATTGGGATAATTTAAGATGTATAGTATAAGGTATAAGTTCAGTATGTTAAGTCTTCCGCTGTGTATTTCTGTATTTATGGGTATGTATGTATGCGAGTAAGGATGCATGTATGTATGAATGTTGAGTGTATTTTTGTACGTATTTCTAACCGTATTTGCAGGGTTGATTGTACGTACATTATACGTAGATTATACGTATTTCTAACCGTATTTCTGCAGGTGTGTTTATACGTATTCGCATACGTACTTTTATACGTATTTTTATACGTACTGTTATACGTATTTTTGTACATTTTTATAAAGACATGTATTAGATTTCTTTACAGTTTTTATGCATATTTCTATGCTATTATGTGTTTGGTGGTCCCTCGATTAAATGGGACAGCCTAGTTACTCGCCACTGACGGTGGACCCCCCCTCAGTTTCAGATGACGATGCAGCAGAGTAGAGCGGGCTCCGCTGGATGGGCTTGAGTAGATTAGTATTTTTTTTTGAGTATTTAGTATTCCCAGAACAGTTTGAGACATTAACTTAGTTTATCTTATGATCCCAGCATGTTGGGACAGAATTTCCAGACTTTATATGTATTAGTGACTTTTGGTTTATGGATTTTCAGTAGTTAATTTAATAAAAGATAATTTATTCATTCAATTAAGTTGATTTATTGTTATTTAAGTTAGTAACGGTCCGAATGTCGCTTTCCCTTTGTAAATCGACAAGTCGAAAAGTCGGGTCGTTACAATTGGGAACGAGTTTGTCGAGTTTTAGGGGTCCTACGATCGTTTTGGGAACGAAAATGGCCGAAAATTGGCCATTTCCGCCCTTAATAAGTTTTACTTGCCAAATATTCAAGTTTATTTTCATTATTCAAAGCTATGGGGAACGAGTTTGTTGAGTTTTAAAGGTATGTAGCATTTGAATAAATACGACTCAAAATAATTCGACGACAATAACTATCAATCAGCGTACATAACTAAGTTATCAAAGCTCACTCAAGAACTCGACTCGTTATACATGAAAAATTAACTCAATTCCTATGAATTAGGTGATTCCTATTCACGCATACATATTCACACATACACATATTGACAAAAACATATACATACACATATTCACACATACATATACATACACACATACATATTAAAAAAAAAACCCAATAATACGTACATGTACATACATTGCATATACATACATACATAACATATTCATACCAAAAATTCAAAAAATTCAAAGCTTCAAAACAAATAAATACATATACATACACTTTAATTTTTGAAAAAAAAAATACATACGTACACATTCTACATTCAAACATACATACACTTTTAATTTTTTTTTTTAAAAAAAACATAAAAAAAAACCCATAATACGTACACATACACACATTCCATATACATACATACATAACATATTCATACCAAAAATTCAAAAAATTCAAAGCTTCAAAAATTCAAAAAATTCAAAGCTTCAAAAAAAAAAAAAAAAAAAAACATATACATACATACACTTTAATTTATGAAATAAAATACATACATACACATTCTACATTCAAACTTCCAAAGCCTTTAATTTTTTTTTTTTAAAAATACAGAAAAATAAAATAAAAAAACACATAAATTAAAAAAGGAAAAAAAAAACCCTTACCACGCAGAGAGGGCGGCAGCGGTGGGTCAGTGGTCGGTTGGCGGCAGGCCGGCAGCTGCAATTTATAAAAAAGAAAATTAAAACAAACCCTAAAAAACAGGAAAAAAAAGCAAAACCCTTACCACCACTACTAAATCGGCGGGAAGGGGAATGATGGGAGGCAACAGGCGGTGGCAAAAGTGGCAGGCGGCAGGGGAAGGAAGCTTCAGGCGGAGGAGAGAGATAGAAGCTGCAGGCGGAGGAGGGAGAAAGAGAAAGAGAACGGCGGTGTGGCGAACGAGCGGCGGTGGCGCGGTGTGGCCGGAGTTATGAGAGAGAAAAAGGAGTGAAGGGATCGAGAGAAAGACGAGAGAGAAAGGAGTGAGAAATAATGAGGAGTCGGGTTTGAGCCGACTCCATTTAAATTCTGGAAAAAAATTTACCGACCGACGAAGCGGTCGGTACACCCCGACCGTCGTAGTCGGTCGGTGTTTACCGACCACTTTTTCGGTCGTTACACTATTTTCCGACTGTTATAACGGTCGGAAAAATTTTACGGCTGTTGTTAGTCGGAAACGGTCGGTATTTGGCGACAATATTATTGTCGGTCGGTAAAAGCGGTCGGCCGATCAAGATTTTCTTGTTGTGACTAGCTAGATCTATCACGATTATGTTTTTTCTTACGTATATTAAATTAAACAAAGTCAAAGTTCACATGTGAACAGTACCCAAAGTCAAACTGGGGCAAGTAAATTGGGACAGAGGGAATAATATTTAAATAATCTATTAGTAGTGGGTAGTCTATCTGGTGGATAGATGTTGCAATGTCCTATGTGGATGTATTCATTATTTCATTCATTTTAATTCACATTAGTATCCTTCCATCTAGTATACTTTGTTGAGGTTTTGAAAGTTTACAACATGTATTTGAATGTCATTGCGTGCGTTCATTTTGTGAAAAAAAATAATACTTTATGGTTATTTCCCTCATAAAGGTGACAGTTTAATTAAATAAAATTGAGTTGAATAATGTACCTTAACATTAGAACCATAACCATACCTCAAATGCAATTTTTAACAAATACACATCATGAGAAGATTGATTTAGGAAGTCTTCTGATAGATTATATAACATATTCTTGGGCCTATGACAAATAATCAAGCTTTTTATAGAACTTTTCAAGGAAAATTTAGTCCAAATTGCTATTAAAGTATAGAGTAAGAGAAATACGACATACTATGGAGTATAAGAAAAACGCTAGAAGCCTAGTAGAATAGAACGTAAGAACAAATTACTTAAAAATTCAATAATAAAAACAGCCGAAGGGAGGAATAATTTAAAATTTCAGTAACTTTCTAATGAGTTCTTTCTCAAAAATTCATTAGGTTGTTACATTATGCTATCTTATACGGAGTACTTCGTAGCTTACATTAAGGAAGACATTAGAAGGGAAGAATATATAAGTAATAAACATGCATTAGGAGTATGCTATTTAACTTAACAACCCGTTTAGTTATTGATAATGAATTGTGGTAATGGTAATGGATTTAGAGTGTAATTTGTTAAGGAAAAACTTTAAAATCCTCATGGAAAACATAATTTTCATTCTCAAACTTGAATTTTCTTCTTGTTTTCCATTACCATGTGGAAGGGTGGTATTAGATTAGAATGGATATTTATGAAGAAAAATTAAATGAATTGTAGTTAAGGTAGTAGCACCATGGAATGAATCTTGATTTTTCTTCCAAATCTAGTTATAAATTCATTCCATTACCTCCATTTATAATCGGCTACCAAACGGACTATAATAGTAGAACTCTACGTATACACTATGCTTAGGAAAATGTTACTATTTCTTAGTAGTGCTTCATATTCCATTAATCGCACATGTTAAACAGGTCTGGGCCGTACCCGACCACCGCATACAGATGAGTGCAAGTTCACGTCACAAGAACAAGGAGTTGAGATTCTACCTCAAATAAAGCACATGGCAATGAGCCAATGAGAGGGCTGATTTTCCCTTAGCCTCGTAAAGTATACAAAGTTCATATATATTTTTCAATACTCCCTCTTAATTGGTATTTCATTAAAGTGAGATGCTCACATGCAGATTTATTTAATGGCGGTCCTATGTTAGGACATCATGGGTCATGTACGCATGAATATTAACTAATTAAGTTAAGGGCCTGTTTGGAAACCTAGATTTCATTTGAAATCTTTGAATTGGCCCAATTCTAGTGTTTGGAAACTTAATAGAATTGGATTTGGAATTGGGTTAATTCCAAAACAATTCTTAGCACACTTAAATTATCCACCTACAATTCCACTTACTAACCCATGTCATTTCAATTCCAATTCAGCCCAAAAAACAAATCAGTTTCTTCGTCTCTCTCGTCGTGTATCCTCTCTCTTCCTTCATCGCTTTCGTGGATCTCTCTCTTCCTTCATCTCTTTCGTGGCTCTCTCTCTTCCTTCATCTCGTTCGTGGCTCTCTTCCTCTCTCATAAGGTATGATTTTTGTGCGATTTTTTTTTTTGGTTTTCATCATCTCTGTTCATCTCCTTTTGTGATTTTTATGGCTTTTTGTTTGTTTTTTTAGGTTTTTCTTTGATTTTTGTTCGATTTTTTAGGTCTTTGCTTTTTTGTTGTTCGATTTTATAGTTTTTCGATTTTTTTGAAGTATTTTGTTCAATTTTCTGTCGTTCAATTTTTTTAAGTTTTTTGTTCGATTTTTGTGAAGTTTAGTTTGATATATTTTCATATTGTTTGGTTTTCAGATTATTGTTTGATAGAATTGTTGTTTGGTTTTCAGATTGTTGTTCGATTTAAATTGAATTTTAGCATTACTATTCACAGCACAACAGTACCAAGGATTGCTGGCTAATTATATCTGGAAAGGTCAATCAGTTCTATTTTCCACTTATTTTTAGAACGAATTGGTTGTTGTTGTATTGTATTGATTGAATTTTGAATGAATGAGTATTAATCTTCACATCATGATCAATAATATGCCTTTCAGAAGAGAATGTAATGTGCAGCATTATGTTTTGCCGAAATCACTATTGTTGGAGATATATATATATATATATATATATATATATATATATATATATATATATATATATATATATATATGTCTTGCTGTCAGTGTAGTTGACTGAATTGTCATTTTATTAATCTTTTGGCCATGTTTGAATTGGAGGAAAGTGCTCCAAGGAGTTGAATTATACAGTATAAATGAGAAATAGTAGATGGAATGAGGTAGTAGGGGTGTATAGATTGAGGGAGAGGTGTATGGCTTATGATTATGAAATGTAGTTCATTGCGTTCAATTTTCCATAATTCTTCTTATGAAGTGTCGATTCCTCTTATTTCAGTTTTGATATCAAACTTCCCATAGTTAAACATTCCATTTTCCCCTGAATTAGACACTATTATTTCTTTTCTAGGGCTGTAATTAACCACATTTGAGCTGCTTGGAGGTGTGCCGAGGAGATTAGTTTTGTCTTTTAGTTCATTTTCTTGTTAAGACCTTTTGTAAGACTTGTTGATTTGATATTTGTTCTATGAATTTGCTGCTAATTGTGAACATGGAGCAACTGTGTATGCTTCCATTTCAGCCTAAGTTTTTTTTGTATTTTTTGAAGAGATAACAAACAGAAGAAGAGATAGTTTAGTTTGAAGTTCAAGATTATTCGATTTTCTATGTTATTAATCTTGCATTCTACAAACTTACTAAACGAGATTGCTTTTATTCATTACTTTCTTGATGAACTTGCAGTGTGGTATGGAAGATGACAATAGTGATAATGATACTGAAGATGAGATGGAACTTATTGCTATAGTTAGTGGTTTTATTTTGGTAGTAGTGGGGGCATGGTTTAATAGGTTTAAGCATAAAGAAATACCTTGGAATGAGCATGAACGTGCAATTAAAAGAGCGTATTGGTTAGATTCCCTCATGAATGATAGGATTTGTAAGGAGCAGTTGCGTATGGATCGAAGATGTTTTGATAAGTTGTGCCATGTTTTAGTGACTAGAGGTGGCTTAGTTACCACTAGGAATGTGAAAATTGTAGAGATTGTTTCTTTCTTTCTACATACTCTTGCACATGATCTTAAAAATAGAACTATTGGTGTTGTGTTCACTCGTTCGGGTGAAACGGTAAGCCGCCAGTTCCATACCGTACTCAAAGCTGTTATGAAAATAGGCAAGATTTATATAAAGCAAGCAAACACTAATGTGACTTATGATGGAGACAACAAGTGGAAATGGTTTGAGGGGTCAATTGGGGCACTTGATGGGACACTTATTAAGATGACCGTTGGAGTTGAAGATCGGCCTAGATATAGAGATAGGAAAGGAGATATTACTACTAATGTACTAGCTACATGTGATCCAAGTCTTCGATTCACCTATGTTTTGCCGGGTTGGGAGGGTTCAGCTTCTGACCCTCACATTTTAGGGGACGCTCTTCGAAGACCTAATGGTCTCAAAGTTCCAAGGGGTAAGCAAGACCTCAAGTTCTTCACAAATTTATTTCTTTATAATTTTAGTTTCATACAATTTTAGTTTCTTATAATTTTTTTTAATGTCACAGATAAATATTTTCTTGTTGATTTGGGGTATTCTAATACACAAGGGTTCTTGGCTCCATATAAAGGTACTCGTTACCATTTGAATTTGTGGAGAGGAACTACTCCTACAAACTACAGAGAATTGTTCAACTTGCGTCATTCATCCGCACGTAACACTATTGAAAGGGCATTTGGGTTATTGAAAAAAAGGTGGGCTATATTGAGAAAAAGTAGCTTTTATGATAAGCAAACACAAGTAAGAATCATCAATGCATGTTTTATTCTCCATAATTTTGTTAGAGAAGAGAATTTGGATGAGGGGGATTTGTTAAATGAGGTGGACAATGATTTGGCAAATGTTGAAGGTGTAGACCTTGTGGAGAATGAAGGGGAGGATTTCATATCAACGGCACAATCTTCACCTCTATGGAACAATTTTAGAGATGAAATGGCACAAAAGATATTTCGAGAATACCGATCTCGAAGGAGGATATGAATAGCTTTGAAACTACTATTATTTTAGATTTCTAATTGGTTGTTACAATGTGATTTTCCCTTTTAATAGTTGATGTTTGATGCTTTTGTGATCCCTATTTTGTTAACTTTTAGTTTGTATAAATTGAGACTATACTTTTATAATCAAATTGGATTTTTTTTTTGTTTGGTTATCAAATGTTTAAAGGTTTCGAAAAAAAAAAAAAAAGAATTTTGTTTATCTGGTTATCCGTTTTTGTTTGATTTTTTTAGCAGGATATGAACAACAAACGCAAGGAACCAATGACTTCTACACAGGCTATGAAAAGAGGTTATGTGTCTTGGAACAGACAAATGGACGATACTCTTACTCGAGTTTTGTTAGAAGAAATCAACATCAATGAAAAAGGAGATGGAGATTTTAAACCCCAAGCCTACCAAGCTGTGGTGGACGAACTCAAGAAAGAGTTAGGCATTGCAATCACTGTGGATCATGTGAGAAACTGAACCAAATCTTGGAAGAAGCATTATGGTTGCATCACGGACATTACAAAGTTCAAGTGGGATGATGAAAGAAAAATGATCGTAATCACACTAGAAGATCTGCCGCAATGGACTGAATATGTTAAGGTATAGAATATTTGATCCCTTGGCTATAGTGTAGTTATTACTATATTGGTTTTTTTTGCTACTATAGTGTAGTTATTATTCTGCAGGGGCGGGGGGTGGGGTGGGGTGGGGGGCTGCAGGGGCAGGGGGTGGGGGACTGCAGGGGCAGGGGTTGGGGACTGCAGGGGCAGGGGTTGGGGACTGCAGGGGAGGGGGGCTGTAAGGGCAGGGGGTGGGGGGCTGTAGGGGTAGGCCGGGGAGGGGGTGGGGGGCTGTAGGGGTAGGCCGGGGAGGGGGTGGGGGACTGCAGGGGAGGGGGGCTGTAGGGGCAGGGGGTGGGGGACTGCAGGGGCAGGGGTTGGGGTGGGGGACTGCAGGGGATGGGGGCTGTAAGGGCAGGGGGTGGGGGGCTGTAGGGGTAGGCCGGGGAGGGGGTGGGGGACTGCAGGGGCAGGGGTTGGGGGACTGCAGGGGAGGGGGGCTGTAGGGGCAGGGGGTGGGGGACTGTAGGGGAGGAGGAGGAGATTGAAGCATGAAATTGGGTGAGAAGAAAGCCATCCCACTACAAGTAGTAGTACTCATCTTCATGTATGAATTGAATGAATGTCAGTAGTAGTAATCAGACAGAGTACAGTTGAGGGAGGGTGTTGTATGTTATTGGGATGAACTATTCAACTATGACTTGAATAATAGAATTTGACTATTTAGAGGCAATTAACTACCTGACATGTTGTTAACTGAAGAATTAACATTGGTTTTAGTGGGGCTGCAGGGGGTGATGAATTGGATAGTTGTGGGTTTCTTAACTGATATGATTGTTCTATTTTTTTTCTTTCCAGAACAACAAAAATGCTGCCCCATATCGCAACAAGTGCATAGAGAATTGGGAAGATATATGCACTTTATTTGGTGCAGATAGAGCTATTGGAGATGGTTCAGAGCAACATGATGAAGCTGCAGATATGATGGAAGAGGAAGTGGTTAGTGAACGAAGAAGCTCATGTACTGATCAAACTAAATCGGTTTCTCGCAAACACAAAAAAGAAAGTGTAGCCGATGCTGTTAATAGCTTTGCTGAGTCTTTTAAATAGTATGTGCAAAGCAAGATGAACGACACTCCAAAACCTACATGTCAAGAGATTCATACTGTTGTTTCCCAAGTGCATGGCATATTTAGGAATCAGGTTATGAGGGCAGTAAAAAGGTTTATGAATGGTAATCGTGATGAGTTTATAATGCTGAAAGAACTTCCAGATGATGAGAAGCTTGATTGGGTACTTTTATGCCTTTCTGATTGATTGGGTACTGTTGTATTGTGATGTATTGTTGCCTTAACTTTCTGATGATTATCATTTGTAGTTCATCAATTATGGCCATGTAATATTGAGGTTTCGCTAAATGTTTTAGTAGTACTTGGAATTTTTTTTTAATGTGGGCCAACTTGAAAATCTTATGTCAAGTTATGGATGGTATAAAAACTTTACTCTTAAATGTTGCTCTTATGTCAAATTAGCTTTTTAATAATTAATGCAATTGCAATTTGCAATGTTATCCAAACAATAGCATAGAATTGAAATTTGAGAATCCAATTCCAATGTTTTCCAAACACATACACGGAATTGAAATATTGGAATTCAATTTCTCGATATCCAAACGTGTTTAAGAATTTGGAATTGGAATTCAAATGCTTGATTTCAATTTCTAGAATTAAAATTCAATAATTGAAATGAAATCTAAGTTTTCAAACACTACCTAAAGGAAATTAAATTTGTTTATTGTGTTTTCTTTCCATGTACTTTAGGACCAATCTCTTATTTGATTCAGTTGATGCTCGATCGCATGCATCCACATATATAACTAATTAAGTAGCTAGTGAGATTATTTTCCCTTCAATCAATATTTATTATTTCGTTGCAAAACTACAATCAAAATGCATGATCTTGTCCCCAATATGTATGATTGACTTTTTTTTCCTAAGCCTATATACTGTATATGATGATACTACTGTACGAGATAGATACGGATTAGTATATTCACCAATCACTAGTGACGAGTGTATACTGTAATATAGCTAGTACAGTAGTTTTGGGTAGCAGCAGACAAAGCAAAGTAGCAAACAAATGACATGATGCTACGGATGATTCTGGTCTCATGATTACCGATCGGCGATCATCATAATGTATGGTTAGGATTGCTTGATTTTTTATTTATTTTTATTTGCTAAATCTAATTAAAAAATATTTTTAAAAATACTTTAATTTGATTTCTTATTTTAGAAAAATAAAAATCGATTTTAGGGAAAAGAATAAAATATTTTCCTAAAATAAGAAATCAAATTAAAAGAATTTTTAATTGAATTTAGAAATTAAAAATAAATCAAATATTGAGCAATCCTAGTCATATATTATACTAGTCTATAATCATAAGAACATACTAGAATTTTCGTGGACTTACTTTAACCCAAACCTGAAATATTATTGAAGATCATAAAAATACCCAGGCCTTGTTTGGTTGAGAGAGTTTGGATGAGAGTTTAGAGTTTTGGAGAAAGTTTAGAGTTTTGACCAATCAAAACTCTAATTTGGGTGTTTGGTAAAATAGAGTTTAAAAGAGAGTTTTGTACCAAAAACTCTGATTAAAACTCTCTTTAGAAAAAGTTGGGTTAGACAGCTTTTTCTTCAGAGTTTTGGAGAAAAAAAATATTAATTGATTAATTTGTCCATATATTTAAACCTATTAAAACCTAACAAATTATTATAAAATGTCCATAAATGTCATTTTACATGGCAAAACTCTAAGCAATTAGCTATGTGTTACCAAACACCTTTAAACAATCAACTATTTAAATCAGCAGTCAAATCTTCTGAATAAAAAGTAATCATCTAACTACAAATTTTAAACTATAACCTCTAAACTCTAATCACCAAACAAGAACTCAATATGAAGACTACTTAGCCCGTTGGCCGGCCACATGAAGAAAAATAAAAGTAAACCAATGAGCCTGACAATTAGATGAGTAAAGAAATACAATAGTGTAGACAAACCCCATCAAAGATGTTAATCAACTTCGCCGCATCATTATCAAACTCTACAAAAGGTAACTCCTTTTTTCTGCACGTTTTTTCGAGGACCACAAAACACTACACTCACTCAGCCACTCACTTTGCATTTGGGCAACTACACGGTCTATATCAGCCGTCGACACATAAGTTTCAGTTTTAATAAGTTTTGATTAGGTGTAATCAGTATAATTAGTTCAAGTCTAATAAGTTGAAGAGACGACTTTAAAAAATACTAAGCTTCAGGTTTAACAAGTTCAATTTAGGTTTAATCAAGTCAATAAGTTAAAATAAGTTCATATCCAATAAGTTGAAGAAAACTCACCCTAACTTTAATTTGTTCCGTTGAACATCCAAGATTGGATGTGTATTGACGTATTCAGCTATAGTCTATACACTACTGTTGTAGTCTGTAGATCACTTGGGAATTGGGAATTTGAGATATAGAATTTAGAGTTGATAACAACGACCACCTGATAGCATGCATCTCAAGCTTGCTTTTTAGGCAATATGCCAATACCGCCATGACCCTCCGCAACGTACGACCTCCTCCTAGCTCCTCGTCATAATTTCTCTTCTATTTTTATTAAGGATGATAACCCGACTGTAATTAATATTTTGCAGGATAAATTCCGATGCTTCTTTAGAAGATTCAACTTCTCATAGATGGCATACGCGCCTTGCTATGAGAATTCAACATTTCAGCTTGGCCTCCTCTCAATTCTTCAGTGAAGCTACCGTACAGCTGACTATGTCGTCGTCTTAAGCATATCATTAAACCTTTAGTAGTAGGGTAGGGACAATAGTGATTTAACACCTTTAGTATTACGACAAATAATTCTTGCCCAACATATCGTTATTGCCAATAGCGATTTAGTTGAATAAGTCGCTACATCAGGATGATCGAATTGCTATTGTCAATAGCAATTTATAGCTGAGATTTTAAAAAATGTGAATTGAACTTGGCTTTGATCTTACATGGGCGATATGCATATAAATATTTTACAATCCAACGCAAACTTGGAATTCTTTTCCTTTAGCATTATTCGGTTAAAAAGTTGCAAAATGGCATGTACTTGGGTGGTTGATTCCTACTTCAAATTCTCATTATAACCCAATCCGCCAAATTCAATTTTAAGATTTATAAATAAACATCGACCAAAATGGATTTTGTACACGTCATTTTGGGGGGTTTAGTTTCTAATCAGTTTTAGGTTTAAATACTAGAATTGAATTTTTTTTTTCCCAAAAACATGACTTGTTTTCTTTCCAAATTGGAATGGAAAAATGGAGGGGACAAAACAAAATCAACCAGATAAAGTAGATTTCAGGTTAAATACACCTGAAACATTGACTTCATTCTAAACTGTCAATCTTAGGTGTTTGTAATAAATACACATTGACTTAACCAACGAGAATATATTCGATTCTAGCTTTTTTTTTAAAAATATCACATCTCTCCCTCATTCTCCCAAATTCATGTAGCGTACGGAGATTTGGGGGTTTAGAGGGCGGAAGAGAATGAAATAGGTGGCAGTGGCTAAAATGAAAGTGGAAGAAGTTTGATGTTAACGATTGATTGTTTATGTGTAATTGGGTCAATCATCTGACCAATTTATTTGGTCTAATAGTTTGAAACAATATTTTCACTTATCTATATCTATACTTAAATATTTAAAACAGAAACTTAAAGCGCCACGTGTCATCCATTTGTCACTTCTTCTTACTTTATTTCCTTTTTTTAAAAAAAAAACCTTAAATGTCTCCTTACTCTTATAACAATTGAGTTCTACTTTGATTCTCAATCTTGTGAAATCACATATCACAACAAATCAAATCGTTATACTTGAAATAACTCAAAATTAAAATAGAAATCATATATTTGCTTCAAATAAGAAAAAAAACCCATAAATTTACATAATAATTGGTTTAAATGATCAAAACGTTAATACAAGTTATTATCTATACATAGTCTATTAAAACACAACTCTCATCGATCATATGTGTTATTTCCTCTTTCATTCTCTCTTTACTTTATCTTATGTGTCATTTCATTCACAACCTTTTAATTTATATTTTTTTCCCCATTTTCCATTAATTTTGTGATAAATGATCATCTAAAATTCTCAATAATTTTTCATCTTCATCAAACTATCATAAAATCTCAATCGCATCCATGCATGTCTCCATCTTTATCTTCCAGTCATTGTCATTTTATTATATTGGTTTGTAACGAAAATTTTATTTTAGTATGTTTTCTCTACTTTATCCTTTCCTCCATATCAAAGTCGTCCCCCCCCCTCGAGTTCCGCATTACCTTTTGTTATTGTTATTGGGGTATTTGATTTTTTTGACTAATTGAAACTTTTAAATAGAAAAAAGTTGGCCATTTCTATTTAATCATATTAACAGTCTGTAATTTTTTTGATATAACCTTTAATATATTGAGAATAATAATTGTTATAATGTATAAAGGTAATGAGTAACATCGCGGTTTAATTTGGAATAGCTTGTATGCGGAACATTATTGATATTTAGGAAAAGTCGTAATAATTATATTAAATAAATTAAAATTTCCTTATTTGTTTCATATAGGAAATAACATGTGTTTACTTTAATACTTTGTACAATCTTATACTATTGTAGGTTTTCAGGTTTTGTTTAACTTTTTTTTTTTTGTTGCACAAGCTTAAAACTATTTTTCTTAATATAATATAATTGTTTTTCTCTACTATCTTTCTTAAGTTTGGTCGTTCTCAATTTTTATGTTATTCTATTCTTTATAACAATGTTTCCAAAATTCGACAAAATATAAAATGCCGCCCGTGCATGGGTAAAAAAAAATAATTATTACGGAGTATTATTTTTATTATTAGAATTTTTTTCATAAAAGACATTTAAATTTTTTTGTTCCTTCTCACAGATTTTTTGTTCATTTTGCTTTCTATAAAAAAATGATGGAAATGTTCTTACTCGGTGTGCTCCCAAATTTATTTTTTTTTTTAACTTTTCCTTATTTTGTACATTTTTTTTTTATTAAAAAGGTGTTTTGTTACAAATGTAAATAATGTCATATTCCTTTTTTTTTTGGGTCCAAAAATAATACTCCTATTTTCTTGTGCATCATCCACCTAGCTGTACTGTAGTTTAATTGAGCAAGGGGAAGGAAGAAGAAATCAGAAAAACAAGCTGCCGCACTCATCTCTCTATCTTTCACCCTCACCGTCACGGCGTCATCCTCCCTCGCGTGAACGCAAACTCGCCACTTCGCCGGAGTTCGGACGCCACTTCACCTTCAGGCAGAAACCGCCCAACCGCAGGCTTTACTCACTGAGGGCTCGGAGGGCTCGAAGTTCGAACAGTTGAAGGGACGAAGCCACGAAGGAGAAAGGATCGCCAGTTCCGCTACTGGCCTCGCAGGTTCGTAGGACTCGCCGCCTTGCCGTTCTCTGATTTCCGTCCTCCGGCAGTCAGTCGACACTAGACACAAGGACAGAGAACTAGATAAGAAGTTCAGAAATCAGATCAGAGGTAATTTTTAAACCCTAGTTTTCACTTTTCAAAATTTCAATTTATTAACTTAATTAATTACTTTGTTTTGTTATTATTGGGTATTTCTAGAAATCTGGAATGTGGATTAGTATATAGTTTGTTTAATTTTTAAATTTTAATGTTACTATGTTTGTTAGTTTAAAATTTGTGGAATTGAGGATTATTGGATTAATTTGTGATTGTGAATTTTTGATTTGTGAAATGTGAATTGAATTTTAGAGTGTTAGTGAGTTAGTGAATCAGATTATGAGAAGTTGAGAACAAGGATTAGTGAAGTAGTGAACTATTGCTTTAAATAATGTAAAATATTGTTTATTGATTCATATTTTTTAAATTAATTAGGATATGTCAAGTTCAAGTTCTTCGAAAAAGTCTAAGGCAAATGTTGCTTAAAAAAATGAAATCACAAGAAAATTCTTGTTCTTCAACCGGACAAAGTGAGACACACTTTAATGATGTGGATGAACCAATTGATGTAGATATAGAAATGGGAGATCCAATTACTAGTAATGAAACCTGATTTTTTTTTAAAATTGTGTACTCGATTTTTTATTAAAAAAAATATTTGTGTTGAATTATTAAAATTGACCCCCGCCCTGCAATTCTTGGGCCTGCCACTGCTCCCTCTCCGGCGAAGAAGAGTGTATGCCTTTACTCCATTGAAGTAGAAGCAAAGCTTTTGAGGTAAGATATTGTTTTCATGGAAAATCAATTATACAATCGGGTTAAGTTTTGATTTAATTGTCACTGAGGGTTCTTCTAGGGTTAGGGTTATGGTTAGGGAAGGGGAGTAGAATTTCCAGTCGAATCTTGTTGCTGTAGACGTATTTTGTTGCCCCTCCCGCCCTGGCTCTGGGACGGGCCTGGTTCTTCTAGGGTGGATTATTTTGTGATTAGTTATCGTTACTAAAGTTATGAAAGATTATGATGAGCAACTTTTTTGCTAGATTTTTTTAATTTTTTTTAATCAAATTTGGTTGTTAATTCATTGCAGACCTGTTTTTATAGCCTTCACCCTCCAGTAATCAATATTAAGGTCAATCTATGAAAATGGACCTTTTCATCCTGGCCTGGGCAACTGCCCCTCATGCCCTGGCTAAGGGAGTGAAATTATGGAAGATTATAATGAGGACTTTATTGATAGGATGTTGTTGATATTCTACAGCGAGAGGAATTTCATTTGATGTTTGAGTTTAATTTGAAAATTGAGCCAAATTTTGTTGTAGGGTTTTGTTTATGGCCCCTTCAAGGCTTCAATGTCAGGAGTTAGGACCAAACTATGAAAACTGACCTTTTCTTCTTGTACAATTGTACCTAGGGTGGCCACCCCTCCTGTACTGGCTCAGACAGGCCTGTTCACAATCCAGGATCTAATCGTTTATTTCATTGCTATGCAGTGAAATATTTTTCTAAGGTGGATTATTGATTGATAGGTTGAAATTATGGATGATGTTGCTAGAAATTTGTCGATATTCTAAAGTGAGAAGAATTTCATGTTATTTTCTAGTTTAATTCGATAATTGAGTTACATTTGGTGACTAATTTGCTGCAGGCTTTTGTTCTTAGGGTCAAACCGTCAAACTATGAAAATGGACCCTTTCTCCTTGGGACCAGGGTGGCCATCCCTCCTTCCCTGGCTCAACGACGGGCCTGGATGGTGAGTAGGCTATAGGCAGAGGAGGATTGTTATTACAAATGTGGACTTTTGGATTTGATAAATCTATGGGGCAATGTCTGCTTTAGTATCTATTTAATCTTCTTACCATGAACATGGAGCTATACTATAGGCAAGATAAAGTTTTAAGCAATGTTCCTTATTCTTTAGAATCTTATAGCTATAGTCCTTTATTAGACGAGGCTATTTTTTAGTGAATATGTTTAGGAGTTATGGTTGTTTCCAGGTCTCAATACACATCAAGATCTTGTATCTTGATATTTGCTTTGGGTACTTGACTACTTGGTTGAATGGGTAATAAAATAAGGCTTGAATGTGATTACGTGGTTCCATTTAACCAATTTTCTCTGTGGAGATGAAGCTGCTCACGTGCTTATTGATTAACTTTTGTTAATTCAGGTTAGAAGTTCGATATTGTATTTGTGACGTGTGATCAATCGTTTGATTATCACTATCCATGGACGTTGACCGGTTTGGATCAAGGCGTGAAATTGGTGAAGAAAGGTATCGAGCCGATTCTCCAGTAAGAGATCTCTTAGATGGGTCTCTCGATGATTCAGAAGATAATGAGAAAGACAAGTCTAGAGAATTGAGCAAACATCGAAGTAAGGATAAGAAGAAAAGCCGGAGAGAGGAGAAGGATAGTAGGAGCCGAGACAAAGATCGTTCAAAGCCCAAGGATGAATTAAAAGAAAGAGAAACAAACAAAGATTTTGAGAAAGAAAGAACATCTAGTAAAGAAAAGAAGAAAGAAGGTAAGGAGGAAAAGGATAGATCAAAAGATAAAGGTAAGGAGGAAAAGGGTAGATCAAAAGATAAAGGTAAGGAGAAAGATAGTGACAGGGACAAGCATAGAGGGAAGGATCACAATAGAGATAAAGATAAAGATGAAAAAGATCGAGGGAGCAAAAAAGACCGAGAGAGAGAGCGAGATAATGAACCAGAGGGTAAGCGAGTTCGAGAGAAGGATAAAGGAAAAGAAAAGGGCAAAGAGAAGGAGGAGAGAGAAAAGGACAAAGCAAAAGACAGAGAAAGGGGAAACGATAGAGAAAGGACTCGAGATCGCGAGAGAGAGAGAGATCATGAGAAGAATAAGGATAGAGACATGCTTGAGAGGGAGCAAGTAAAAGATACCAGTAGAGAAAGAGAGAAGGAGGTGGATCATGAGAAAGAGAGGTATAGGGACAAGGAAAAAGTGAGCAGAAGAAGTCGAGATGAGGATCACAGTAAGGATGGGAGAAGAGACTCCAAGGGTAAAAAAGATGGTGATGACCACAGGGATAGGGAGGCCTCTGAGCTTGGAAACAAGCCTTTTGATGGAGAGGGTGCACATCAGGTCAAACAACGGGATTATGCTGCAGGTTCATCAGTGGATCCAAGTCAGTCTCAAATGGAGGTTGCTGAGCGTATTTCAAGGTTAGTTACTTGTTTTCTTGACTTGTGGAATCTGATAATGTTGATAAATAGTAACCTAGATCTATATTCGGTTACCTAAGTTTAACATCTTCATTGGCTTAACTCATACTAGGATGAAAGAAGAAAGACTGAAAAAGCAGTCTGAAGGAGCCTCTGAAATTTTATCATGGGTTCATAAGAGTCGCAAAATTGAAGAGAAGAGGATGTCTGAAAAGGAGAAAGCTTTGCGGAGGTCTAAGATTTTCGAGGAGCAGGTCCGTTTCTTTTATGTTTTACTTTTTTTTTTTTTTTGATGTTTTTTCACTGTCATTGTCCTATACTCTGATTGTTCAGACAGTTATGATTGAACTCTTTTGGCTCCATTTTTCAGGACAACGTGGATGAAGATGACAATCATGTTAACACTACAGAAATGGCAGGTGTGTAATCTAGTAAATTTGACACTAAGTGCAGTTATTTTGCTTTCTTTATCTGGGCTATGGGTACCTTTTTTTTCCTTGGTGGTTGGTGGTCCAAGTACCTCTTTCAGAGAAGGGTTATGGTCTTATGGATCTGTGCTAATGTTTTTTGAACATTGCTGTTCAGATGCTTTGGCAGGAGTCAAGGTTCTGCATGGGGTTGACAAAGTTCTGGAAGGGGGTGCAGTTGTCTTGACACTTAAAGATCAGGATATACTTGCCAATGGGGACTTAAATGAAGGTATGTTGGGAAAATGGGAGATACACCCAAGATTATTCTTTGCTCCTATTATTTTTGTGTGGTAATTAAATTGCACGCCATGAATTATTTTTTTCTTTGGTGGTATCAGATGTGGATATGCTTGAAAACGCGGAAATTGGGGAGCAAAAGCGGAGGAGTGAAGCTTACAAAGCAGCAAAGAAAACTACAGGAGTATATGATGACAAGTGAGTATAAAATTAATGCTCTCCACACTCCCTGGGTTTTGGGTATTTGCTATTCACATAATATAAGGCTATGTTTGGTTCAATGGATTTTGCTTGTTTGATTTTTTTCTTTCCTGATATGATTTGATCTTGAAGTATTTTTTTTCCCCTTATATGATATAACCTAAACTTATTGTCTAACGGTCTAAACTTTAACCTCATTTGCATACTAATAATATATAAGGAAGAATTACATTGAATGAGATCTTATTTTTTTTTCGTATTAATGTGTAATTTTCAAATACTGCCTCCATTCTTGAATGCTGTCCTCATTTCATGTTTACAATAGAGTGCCATCGTGCTAGCTCACGACAAACGAATAATTTATGTCAATAAAAAATAGTAAACAAAAGAAAGAATTGTGTTATTTTTGAAGGGGGTAATTTTTTTAAAAGGGATGTAGTAATTTTTTTTAATTTTTTTTTTTATTGTTGTAGATGTATAATTACACTAAGCAATGTATGAATTTTGTTTTGTGTATGTTTGCCAATGATTGAATGGGGTTTTCAAGTCAAATTAGTTAAGCTTAATGGAAGTTTTAGTCCAAGCTTTTTATTTTTAATATGAGTTAATATGGGCCTTCATTTGGGTTTTGAAGAGTTGTCGTGAAAAAAAAGCCTTATGTTTGTAGTATATGGCTAATATTAGGTAGGTAAATATTACGTATTAGATTTTTTAATGGTATTGGGGTGATTTTCAAGGTAGTTATGGAAGTTTTATTTTATTTTATTTTCTGAATTTATTTTTTTAACTTAGAATTAATATGGTGCCACCACTGGGGGTTTGGAGGATTATGGTAAAAAAAAACTCTTATTATATTATGGATGTAGACTAGAGTGAGTCGGTTCAAATACTTCGGTGTATGTATAATATGAATATCCAAAATTTATAAATGTATTACTAAATTAAAATTTAATAAATTAAAATTTAATAAATTAAAATTTAATAATAAATTTTTAGTATGATTTTATTAATTATATCAGCATAAATTAATGCACCATCTTTTGTGAATTTTTAAAATTTTATTTTAGTAATAAACTAATAATGAATTTTAACTTTTTAAGAAAATGTGTGTAGTTATTGTAGATAATGAATAGTTACTCAAGGTTCATATAGTTATATTGTATATGTCAATTGTACAATTTAGTAAGATTTAATTTATTTTTCAAATTGGTTTTGTGGTTATTGAAAATTATAGTTGATTCTTAAGTTATACGGGGTATATGATTTAATTTTTTTTTTTTTTAATATTCATCTCTATATTTTTTCTTAAAATAAATAAGAATAACATATTAATATTATTAGATAAATAATACTACCTCCGTTTTTTTAGTTGTTACACTTTGACAAAAAATGTGAGAGCTTTTTGGTCAAAGTATAACAACTTTTTAAAAAATAAAATGGAGTAAGTAATATTTTTGAGGAAACAAATGAGAACATTAATCCAATCATTTATCATAAAAATATCTTTCTTTGTTTATGATTTTATTTAAATTTTAGTTTGATGCATGGTATCAAAATGCGGCCGGTACGTCTCGATGCAGCCGAAACGTAACGGATTTCAGAGCCGCCGATACGAGATTCCTCGGTTTGTAACGCTGTTTTCAGATACACCATTTTTAGCCGTTTTAACCGATCCGTACCGGAATCGGCCGAATTTTTAGGTAAGTTCATAGAAGAAAAAAGAAGAAGAAAAAAGAAGAAGAGAAAGCTGATCTGGGATTTTCTGGTTGTGTCGAGTTCATCTTCTTCATCGTCATCCTGGTTCTCTCCCTTCAATCTTCTTTCTTAATCTTAACATTCTCTTTCTTCAATAATTAGAAATAACTGAGTAGTAGCATATTTTTACACTTATTTTCTCTATACATTTCTATGATGCAACATCAGCCACGTGTCCTCTTTTTCTACCACTCCTTTTCTCTTTTGAGTTTCTTCATGTAAGACCATTTGACCAAGTGCCAAGTGGGCAAGTGTCTCCTTTTTCTTTTTTTTAAACCCATTAGTAGTTACTCCACTCTTTAACTTTAATACCTTCAAATATAGTTTCTTAATTCTTTTATTTACTTTAAATATAGTATCGGTACCAGTTTATTAACATTGATATTTGATAATTAATAATAATTCAGTTTATTACCATTAATTATCAATAATAATTAATAATAATTTAGTGATAAATAATACCATGACCTCTAACATCCTATATAAGTGTACAATTACTTGAAAATGCATAAAGGAATTAAAAATTAAAAAGTCCGCGACAACCGCAACACGGTCCGCGATAAACGCATCAATGCAGTTACCGTGACATTGCGACCGTTCCCGCGATCGCGACCGAAACCGCATTTTCGAACCATGGTTTGATGTTTTAGTAGGCTATATAAGAAAGTAAAGAAGGTTATACAGGTTGGTAGATGGTTATTCCTTTTGAAGAGTTTTAATAGGGTTAGTTATGTTTATGGTATTTCTTTGTTTTTTTGTTTTGTTGAGGGAGAAAATGTGGAGGCTTGATGTGGGGTTTACAAGCTTGAGACCAAAACAAACTCTTAAATTATGATATAGATATTTGCCAACACAATATTAACCTTTGGGGAAATTCCATATGGTACCATTGTACGTTTGGCTTTTCCATGTGGTACACTGGTACCACAATTTTATGAGAATTTTACCTGGTAGCACTGTACTTTAGTCTTATTCTTCGTCGTATTAATTAAAATGTTAAGTCGGGGTTAAGTAGGGTTAGGATTTTGTCACGATTTGTATGTTTTGATATGTGTACGAGAAAATTAGTTAGATTAAAGTTTTTAAGGGTCATTTTGGTCTAATTGGAGGTCAAAATTAACAAACATCATCATTGTCAATTTTGAAAATAAGGGTCAAAGTAACCCCAAGACCTTATTCAAGCATTTTTATAGCACAAAAACCAAAACACGTAAAATGAGATGAACCCGTAACCCTATTTGACTCCTAAATTAACATTTATATCTATATCTATATATAATATATTAAAAAGCGTTCATCGCATTGTATTACGCTACATCATTTCCATGTCATTAGTCTACGTATGATCACACCATTTAAAATCCAAAATGAATTAAAACAAAAAGCCTCAACAAGCATCGAACCCACAACCTAACTCCATGAACCCGAACTTTTTACCGTCAATCTATATCTTCTCCTTGTATTTAATAAGATGATTCCTAATTTATAAACAACTTTCATTGATTATAATTTAGTTGGTAGTAGATCAATGACAAAGAACATAAAAAATAAAAAGAAAGATTGCGACCCGGGGCAACGCCCGGGCCCGCGGAAAAAAATAGCGGTCGCGGTTACGTTCGCGGAAACGGTTGCGTTGTCGCGGGAATCGCTTGTAACGGCAAAAAAGAACGTTTCGCGGCAGTGGCGGCGTGAATTTTGTCAAAAAAATCACATAAGCTCAATAGTAAGCTTTTTCAATCTTCATTCATTCTTATTTGTTTTCGTATCACATTATGTCAAAAAAATATTATTAGTTATTATTATTAAAAATAAATAATAATCCAGCTTATTTATTAAAAATTTAACTATTGCAAAGTAAAAGTATGGCTTCTCTTAGCTTTTTTTCTTCTTTAATATTTATTTTATTTTATAAAAAGCGGGCAATTCTTGCAAAAACGTGTTATAGAACGGGCGTTTTACCGTTGCAGAACGCCATCGCGGCGATTTTTGCGTGAATTCCAACTCTCAGTGTTATAACGGCATTTCGCGTATCGGCAACTCAAAAACAGGTTACAGAACGGCCGTTACGTAACGGAACGACAGAGTTTTAATTCCATGGCCGGGCCATAATACTAGTTTTACTTAAAGGAATGCTATGATATGGAATAAGATAAATTTACAATGGTATCATGTAGCATTTTGAAAAAATAATGGTACCACATAGAAAAGCCAAAAATATAAGTGGTAAGGTGGTACCATATAGAATATTCCGTATTTTTATTACATCAAGTCATCAACTATATATATTAAAGCACTCCCAATAGTGGGGAAGTAAGGTGCTCATGATAGGAAAAAATAGGAAAAGGTAAATTTTGAGCATTCCAACAACGATCAAATGAACATGCACATAAAAATACCCACGAGAGTATATGTGAAGAGATTTTTTTTTAAAAAATTTGATTTGCATGATAAAAGGGAAGAAAATGTGAAAATCAGACAAATATGATGATGAACAGTGCATGACAGCATTAGTAGGTCTTCAAGGAGCACTATTCACATTGTTTTTCACATTATTTGCCTTACTGTAGCACAATTCCAATTATTCATAATTTCATTTCAACACTAAAAAAATCTCTAATTATATATAACAATAAATTATAAAAATTATATATTTGGAAAATATATTTCGAGAAGAATTAAACGAGATCCCACATGACTATATTTTACATTGCATATATAAAGTTAAAGAGGGTATAGCAGATGGGTTATAGTAGATGATAGGAAATAAATAAGTAAATAGGAAAGAAAAAATGGGTATAGTAGATGGTAGGAGAGAGGGTGGTGGTTTTTTTGTTGATCACTATTGGTAGAGTTTTGTAAAAAAAAAATAGCCCACGAGAATGGAGTATGTGGAAAGTGGAAGAGTAAGAAAGTAGGTAGAGAGAGATTGGTGGGCTAATTTTTTCCCCTCTATTAGCAATGCTCTTAGTAAAAATTATAAAAACTAAGACAAATCCAAACATGACTACATACATTTTTTCTATAAATTAGCACTAATTTAGAAGAACCTCTCTTATTATAAACAGTTTTTAGATTCCAAATGGAGGGAACACCTAGGAATGGAGGGAGTATAGAATTTTCAAATATTTTTCATCATGGTGTTAAAGATATTTAGTGATAAAAACACAAATGATATGATAATGCTTGATGTGAACATTTTTTTTAGATGTGAACTTATATCAAAAAATAACTAAGCCTTAGTCCCAAAATAATTTGGGTTCCACTAGAAATGAATCAATATATGGAATCGTCAGTCATTTGCCCAAAGCCTCAAAATTTCTACTTCCATGCTTCCCTATCTAACAACAACTCATCCAGCTCCAATAGCCTCATATCTCAAGTAATAACACTCATCCAAGTTTGCTTTAGTCTTACTCTACCTCTTACCTTCCCATTTATTTTCCATTCCTCAAAGTCTTGTTACTGCCGCATTAATCAGTCTTCGACTCATATGACCAAACCTCCTTAGTCGATTTTCCCTTATCCTCCAAAGTTTTTACCCATATGTTTTTCCCGATAACCTCATTTCGTACTTTATGCTTCCTTGTATGTCCACAAATCCAACGTAGCATGCACATCTTTGTCACATTCATCTTTTGAACATGCCAGGATTTCAAAGCGCAATACTTTGTGCCATATAGCAATGCTGGTCTAATAGCTGTACGATAGAATTTTCCCTTAAGTCTTTGTGGCATACCCTTGATCACAAAGAAACTCTAAAGCTCCTTTTTAGTTTACACTTTAACCAACCCGATCTTTATCTTGTGAGTAGTATCCCCTTCTAATTCGCCATCTTTTTGGATAGTAGATCCTTAACCTGAATATCGGAGTAAGTCACAAACTTGAACACTCAACCCATCCAAGTTGATGAAATTGGTCCTCCTACTTCTTGTCCCATTGAATTTACACTCCAAATACCCCATCTTGCTTCTTCTTAACTTAAACCCACAGGGTTTCAAATTCTTTCTCCAAAATTCCAATTTACTCCAACTGTAAAAAAAAAATCAACTAGCACATTGTCATCTGTAAAAAAAAAATAAAAAAAAATCATACACCATGGTATATCATCTTGGATTGAACTTGTCAATTCATCCATGAGTCCATGACTATGGCAAAAGGGTCAAGTGTGGATTTGTGGAACTTTGATGTACTCCCAAGTGTAAAAGGCGCTCTTTTGTTTTCCCGACACTAGTCTGCACACTCATACTAGCACCTACATACAGATCTTTAATAATGTCAATATATTTCTTTGGGATTCCTTTTCTTGTTATAACCCACCAAAAGACTTCCCTTTACACCTTATTATATGCCTTCTCCAGATCAATGAAAACCATACGCCAATCATTTTTGTTATCCCTATATTTCGGCATGAGTTGTCTTATAAGATGAATTGCCTCCATTGTCGACCTTCCTGGCATAATCTTATACATCCCGATTATTTTTATATATCGGTATTATAGTACTTTTACTCCACTCAGTAGGCATCTTATTACTTGTCCAAATGTTGTGACAGAGACACTCAATTCCTCTTTCACCCAAGCATCTCCACACCTCAATAGGAATTTCATCCGATCCAATTGCTTTCTTGGATCACATCTTTTTCAATGATCTCTTAACTTCCTCTTGAATTCTTCTAAAAAAATCTCAATTTATCATATCATGGCCTCATGGGTAACACTTATATCTCCGATTTCTTGCTCTTTTTCTTTATTGAATAGGTTACCAAAGTATGGTCTCCATCTAGGAACTCGTTGCACCACTCTGTCCAATTTTCCCAAAACTCTTCTTTAATGGCCTCATCTAATGAGCTTTGTGCTGCATATGTGCTTATAACAGTCATAAACTCATCTCTTATTACAAGCTATGCTCATAATCCGATCACTTTTTCTAACTACTTCCACCACCTATTTGCTGGAAACATGTTCCATAATACCCACTCCATTTCTTTGAGAATCCTTTCCCAAGTACCAATGTTTAAAACCTTCTTTGTCTCTTGCCTTTTGTCCAACCTATTTGGTCTCTTGAAGGCACATTACGTTGCTTTTTCTCTTCTTCATAAACTCTACTAATTCTGCTAATCTCCCATACAAAGTGCCGATCTTCCATGTCCCAAAACGTATCCTATTACTCTTATGGTGAACATTACCATGGACTAACTTCTTTATCCGCACCCGTTCTTGATGCGGGAATCCTTGCATATTTGACACCACCCCTGCCGTTAAGTTGGCATGCCACTTCCGGGCGGCGACCTAGAAACCCTAGCATATTTGTGACTACACCCGGGTCTATGATGTGTAGAGCATTGCTGAGTTGAGGACGCATCTGTGAAATTCATATTTTGATTCATATCCATGATATGTGACCAAATTTTGTGGCATGCGTCCACAAACCCTCCTTTTTCTGGGCTTGGGACCCTATTAAAGATTATGATTTATGGAATAAGGTGAACTAAACATAACCTTAGATTTTACTTCCTTTGCTCCATATTAATCGTAATGTTGTCATTTTCACATTTGCCAATGCTTTATTTATAATCGTAATATTTTTAGCTATGTTTTGACAAGAACTATAAAAAAGACTATAATAAAGTATACATCGAGACAATTCCAAAGAGATCCCACATGACTTTATTTTTAATTTTTTTAATATGTATAAAGCACAAAAGCTAATTATGTAAGTGTTTGTGAATAATGCTAGATTTCTAACGTTGCGATTATATATGAGCGGAGGAAGTGTAAAGATTAATGAAGTGTCTTATACTAACGTCAACACCTTGAAATTCTAGAAGCTTTAAGTTGTGTACCTGCTGTTGACATTATTTTTTTTTAGTTTGACTGTAAAAAGTGAATTGTAGGAATTGTTTACAATATTGATCTCACCGGCTGGTTTACAATAGATGATGATGATCAATGGCTCAATGCTAAAGTAGTTTTAGGACTTTTTTTGTCATAGTTTTGGTGAATGAAGTTTCCCTATTTCCTTTGATGACTGTGTGTTTTTGATTGTCTAGGTTCAATGACGAGCTTGGGGTGGAGAAAAAGATGCTTCCACAATATGATGATCCCACTGAAGATGAGGTAATTTCTCTGATTCAAATTGTACCAGCATCATTGTTCTCCTATAGTGACAAAATCCTTTATTGAGATGGTATGCTATTCAATTTAGTCTTTTATTTCATAATTTTGTTGCTTGTTTAATTTTGTTTCTTGTGGGGTTATCTTCCAGGGAGTGGTCCTGGATGCTGTTGGGCGTTTCACAGGTGAAGCTGAAAAGAAATTGGAAGAGGTAAGAACAAATATTCAGCATAACTGCTTCTGTGTTTATTAGTGTGAATCTTTCTCATGTTTATTATTTGCTCCTCTCCCCTTCTGTACCACCTACCAGCTTCGCAGAAGACTTCAGGGCCCTTCCTTGAAAATTCAAGCTGAGGATTTGAATTCATCTGCAAGGACCTCGTCAGATTATTTTACTCCTGAGGAAATGCTTCAGTTCAAGAAACCAAAAAAAAAGAAATCTTTACGTAAAAGGGAGAAGCTTGACTTAGACGCTCTTGAAGCAGATGCAAGGTCTACTGGTTTGGGTAGTTCAGATCTTGGTTCACGCATTGATAATAAAAGACAAGCTGCTAAAGATGAAGAAGAAAGATCTGAGGCTGAGAGGCGAAAGAGTGCTTACCAAGCTGCCTTCGCAAAAGCAGATGAGGCATCTAGGGCTCTTCGAATGGAGCAGGCTGTTACTCCTGCCAAGGAGGAAGACGATGCCATGGTTTTTGCTGACGATGCTGAGGATCTACAAAAGTCTTTGGAAAAGGCCAGAAAATTAGCTTTAAAGAAAGAGAATGAAAAAGCTTTATTTGGGCCGGAAGCTGTCGCACGTCTTGCATCTTCAGCTATCAAAAATGACACTACCAATGCTGAAGATTCAAATCCCGTGGATGCTTCAGATAACAAGGTTGTCTTCACTGAGATGGAGGAGTTTGTTTGGGGTCTTCAACTAGATGAAGGTTCGTTCTTTCTCCTCTTACTCCATGCAATTACCCACCCTCTTTTGGGGCAATGGGTCTATTATAAATCCGTAGAGCTACGTACATCCAAGGTGTTTTATTGCTCATTTTAAATAACTTTGCTCATTTCATTTAAAATGAGCAAAAAAAAAAAACTATAAAATGAGCAAAATCACCCTCGGATGTATATAGGAATTTCTACTTTTGGGGACAGTCAGTTGATGAGACATGTAATGAGTGTAATAAATCGGGTTCATTAATATATAGAAAATATTTGGATTTTTAAAATCCTCCATTTTTTCTTAGAAAGAAAGTTGACATTGAGGCCTGGGTCCATAGCAGTATTAGCATGAATGAAAATACAACAACTAAAACTAAGAATTATCAAATTGTTGCTAAGATAGAGATAGATATGAAAAGTCTTTTTTATCACACAATCGATCAAGAAATCAATCGTTGCCATAAAAAAAAACTTTTTTGATTGGATGGGAATGAATGAAGAAATACTAAGTTGTCCCATGTCAGAGTTGGAATCTTTTTTTTTCTCTGAATTTGCCTTATTCTATAGTTCATATAAATTGAGACCTTGGATTATCCCAATTAATTTTCTTTTTTCAAATTCTAATGGAAGTGAAAATTTGAATGAAAATAAAAAAAATCACTAGTCACTAGAAATAAAAAAAAACGAATACTTTTAGACAATCAAATGAAAAAATTGTTTGAATTTGAATGAAAGGTAATCAAAATGAAGACGAAAACGAAACGGTAATTGTAAATGAAGACGAAAACGAAATCGGAATTGCAATGGAGCCCAGGTCCGATGTCCCAAAAAAAATGAATCTGTTCTCTCAAATGAACACAAAGATATTGAAAAAAATTATGTAGGATCAGATTGACAATGCCTAGAAAGAGACAAAAACCTAAGACTACTAAAAGAATAGGACTCCGTTTCTTACTGAAAAAATATTTGCCTTTTCAATTGAGATGGGGTAATTCTGTGAATCAAAAACTGATAAATAATATCAAAGTATGGTCAAATCATGCATTATTTCACGCTTTTGCAATTTGTTGTACTATGCTTGCCTTGAAATATAGTTGATAAAAAAGACATAAGGTTGTTGCTTTGAGTTTTTCATACACCAGATATTATGATAGATGTTATTATAATATTTGAAGTGCATATGTATGTGCTAGCTCTTTCTTTCAGATTTTTATCCAACAGATGCACTGAACCTGAATGTATTGTGCTGCTAGCAAATCTATAACTTCAATGTCAGTGTGCCACAAAACCAAATTTATAAGCATATCTGCTATGATATACAAATCTTTTATTTAACTTTGGTAATCATCTTGGTGGCTTGACACTTTGAAGGGGTATTGACGCTAACATTTTATTATAAAATGGCTGAGAATAATATCTGGACAAGTAGCCTGTATAGCATAGCCTTTTCACATTTCCTATTCCTCTTATATATATATATTTTTTTTTTGTAGAATCTTGAGCTTCAAGGCTAGTATTCAAGTATTTAACAATTCTTCATGCGAGTAGTATAAAGTGCAAATAACTATATAATGTTTGATGCTGGGAATTGATAATGTTTCATGTTTGCAAGTAATATTAATGGGCATTTAATTTGTAGTGAGTATCTGTTTGGAATGGTGAATGAATCAAGGTAGTTTGAGGTTGGAACTCCATTCTTAATACCATGTGTTTGGTTTTGTTTAGGAATAAACACCATCACTTAACTTATTGTTTGGTTTGATCTTCTTTTAAAATTAAAATGAACCCTTCAATTATTCCCTTCAAATAACGAGGTTTATTTCCTTTTAAATCATTTCTCACTTTCTCCCCCCACAATTTACTAAATTTTCAATTCACAAGAATGCAATGTGAATAAACAAAATCATGTCACTTCAGAAAAACGAAATGAAGTGTTTTATTGCGTAGAATTCAACAAAATGCAGTGTCACTATGTAATGTTTCCCAAAACGGATAATCCGTATAGTAATACACCTAGGTACACAACGAACACCGTGCACTTGTTTTTATAAGAGAACATTCAAGTTATGCATATAGAACATTTACTTGAGCATTTAGAACTTGTCTTTTACATTTAAACCACTTATATATAGATTTCTTTTTTCTAAATGTAAAACATAAATGTTGAAAATATATAACTTAAATGTTCAATTTTAACAGTGGGTGGTGCATGGTGATCATCATGCACCTAGTTGCACTATATATTTTCACAAAGATTACACCTCTTAAAATTTTTTCTAGCTTTTTTTATGGAAAGATTTTCCTTAATGTCTAGATTTTTCTGAAAACATTTCTAGATTATTTTTAATAATAGTTTGAAACCAAGTTGCACTGAGTTGGGGACGTGGATAAAAACAACTACTGGTAAAAGACTTAAAACGACAAATTTGAAAATCAGATGACAAGGTTACATCACGATTATTAACTGGCATGTTGGTATCGTCCCAGGGATGAATTAGGTACGGGGATGGCAATTAAATGAAGTACGGAAGTACCTGTGCTATAAAGATTTGAAATTTTAATTTTGTTGATTTTTTTTTGGATTCTCATTTATTATCTTGATTTCAAAGGATTGTATGGCCTAAAACCATCTTCCTCCAAGGCTCCATAAACCCCATACCAGTTGGGTTTGTGGTGTGGGTTTATATTTCATAATTATGATAACCTAACATTATGGGTACCTATTTTGAATCCATACCTTTACCTAAACTCCACTAACCAAACGCTCTATTGGCAAGTTGGGTGTTTTATGTTTTAAGGTTTGGCTGTGGGAGCTGATAAATACTCTTAACATGGTTACATGGTCATGAAGTCTCAAGATCTGGCTTATATTTTCTCATCAATCATTTGCCCTTTTGCGTTTGCAGAGGCTGAAAAGCCATCCCAGGAAGATGTGTTTATGGAAGAAGATGAAGCGCCAAAAGCGTCCGAGGAGAAAGAAGATGAAACTGGTGGTTGGACAGAGGTCGTTGATTCCGAAACAGATGATCAGCCCAAGACTGATGATAAAGAGGTTGCAGTTTCAGATGTAACGCTTCATGAAGTTCCTGTGGGAAAAGGATTGTCTGGTGTACTTCACTTGCTGAAAGAGCGAGGCACACTCAAAGAAACTATTGAATGGGGTGGAAGAAACATGGACAAGAAAAAGAGCAAGCTGGTTGGTATCTATGATGAAGATGGACCTAAGAAGATACATATGGACAAGAAAAAAGGAAAGCTGGTTGATGAAACACCTAGGGAGATACATCTGGAGAGAACGGATGAATTTGGAAGAATTGTAAGTTTATTCTCTTGCAGTCTTCATCAATTAGTAGTTTAGTTATGTTGATTCTATACAATTTAAGGCTTTTCAATTCATGTAGTCAATCTTACGTGTTTGGAAAAGGAAAAAATCATGCATGGAACTTGGCTATGCTTATTAGTAATTGGACTATAGGAGTATGTCCATGTACCGTTTCATTTTTTCTATTTTGTGTTTTTGATAAGGTTGATGATTACAAGTTTTTGTTATTACTTATTTTTTTTCGCAATATTAATGGCTAGACATGTATTCACTAATTCACTTGTTGCTGCAAATTAATACCCCCTCCGTGTTTGTCATAATTGTTCCACTTTCCTTTTTGAAATGTTTTTAAATATATTCCATTTCCCTTTTGATCATAATTTGTGTATTAAAACTACGTTTTAATAATCGCATGTGTTTCTTTCTTACTTTTTCAAAACAAAAAAGTTGTTTTCCTAAAGCATTATATCATTATGGTATGGAATAACTAATAAAAAATGGAGTAAAAAATCATATGGTGCTGTGTGGGGTTAATGTTTTGAGTGGTTTGGAACCTCCAGTAAGTGTGACTAGTCAGTATTCATTAAAAATCTTCAGTGATTCATATTTCTTTATCATATATATATATATAGGGTCTAGAGATGTGAGCTTGAAATAAGCTTTGGAAGTTGGAACTTACACTTACTCAAGCCATTTGTACTTGTTTTGCAGCTGACTCCAAAACAAGCCTTTCGTATACTTTCTCACAAATTCCATGGAAAAGGGCCTGGCAAAATGAAACAAGAAAAGAGGATGAAACAGTATTATGATGATCAGAAGCTGAAGCAAATGACGCATGTTACACAGTCTGTGGATAAAATGCGAGAGGCACAAGCTCAGCTGAAAACACCCTATCTTGTTCTTAGTGGGAATGTGAAACCTGGGTAAGAAATTTAGAATCTTCAATTGCCTGTTTTGCCTATTTTGAAAAGTGATAGGAACTAGGGGTGCTTATGATGTGAGTCGAGTTCGAGTATAGGGTCACTCGACTCAACTCGTTAACATAGCGAGTCAAGCACGAGTTTATTCATCCTCAATTGAACTGAGTGTTGACCGAGCTTTGATCGAGTTTTGACAATTCTAGCTTTGACCGAGTTTCTACCGAGCTTTTATCAAGTAATTTTGAAAGTTTCTTTTCTTTTTGACATTTTTCTTACTTCCTCCGTTTCTTTTTACTTGCAACAAACCCATTTGCACGCATTTTGAGGAAGAAATTTAAGGGTATAAACGTACAAATTAATTAACGTAAATTAAACACAAGCAAGAGGGAGATAAGAGGTTACCGGTGTTAAATTTTTAAAAATTAATTCATCTGTTTACACGCTTAAATATATTCCTCAAAAAGCGTGCAAATGAGTTTGTTGCAAAAAAAAAACCGGAGGTAGTATTTAGTTTCAAGTTAATTATTCCAGTTAAAAAAGGTTTGAGTTATAATATATCTAACTAAAATGTTTGGTAAAATTTAAAATGATTTAATAAAACTCATATTTCAATATCTCATTTAAAAAATTATATAAATCAAGCTTCTCGCGAGCTTTTCGAGTCGAGTATTGAGTTGTTTGACTCATATAGTTAATATCTCGAGTCAAGCAGGATTTCGAGCCGAGCTTTGACCGAGTCAATCTTGAGTAGTTCGCGAGTTGTCTCGTCTCATAAGCACCCCTTGATGGAACCTTCAATTGCCTATTTTAAATAGTGATAGAATTATGTGGAAATCTTATATCTGTACTTTGCCAGAATTAGAAGAAATTAGTTGAAGATATGTGAATTGAAGTTTATTGTTCGTTTGTATTTTTTCTATGTTATCTTGCTTGATTGCTTGCTATCATTTTGGCATGTTTTTACTGCACAAAGCATCTGTAGGACATTACTCTCTTATAGACTGGTGATGCAAATCATGCAATAGTTTTTCATCATTTCTGTCAACAGTTGAGCACATTTGTCAATGTTTCTGTCTTTACGGGGACTTAGGAGACAGCACTGATATTTCCTTTCCTTTTTTGTGGTTTCTTATGGTGTTGAGGGGAGTGATTTGTGTCTGATAAAATATCAAGGGCAGCAGTGTTGAATTAATTTATCTGTGTCTTCTAGTATCATTGCAATATGGTGATGCAGCTAATGAGGCTCCTCCCTAGGTTGTGGAGAGAGAAAAGTGTAGCTCAGGTTTTTGAATATAGACTCTACCAGCCATATTATCACAATTGCGAAGAATATATTTCCATTAGATATTGCTTTCGTGTAGCATTTATTCTCCAGGGAAGTTTTTCATCTGTATGATGCCTCCAGATTGTCGTGGATATCTATAAATGTATTGCTTTAATATTTAGGGATGTGTGAGTGTTTCTGATTTTGATAAATTCTCTCATTTGTTTGATAATGCATGTGTTTCCCCTTGCAATCAGGCAAACAAGTGATCCTAGAAGTGGGTTTGCAACTGTTGAGAAGGAGGTGCCCGGAAGCTTGACACCTATGCTTGGTGATAGGAAGGTTGGTTTTCATTTTGCTGTGTTGTATACATAAATACATACATATCCATGCAACACACACACACACACATATGTTTATCATCTATGCGTCAGATCATTTTCCACTTGATGAGCAACAGGTGGATTAGTCAAATTTGGCAATTAACCACGAATATCTATGCAATTAACTCATTAGGTTAGTAATTCCTAGTGCATGTCTAGGGTCTTGTTCTTCTAGACTTAATTTCTGAAATTTCATTTCAATTCCTGACGAGTATATAATTTAGCTTAATTCACTTCAGTTCTGATTAGTTCAGTCAAAAAGAACAGGCCTAACTCAAGTAGCTGGCTAGAAATTGATGTTATGTTGTGCCTTTTCCCATACATGTGAATGGTTGCCGTTGTTTCCAGAAACAGGTGTATTGACATATGGTGGCGCATATACAAATGTGTGTCTGACAAGCTAGGGGTTAAAATTGTGTTTGCATAAGATTTACAAGTTTGGCATAGGTGCTGGGACATGGAGTTTGTATATCACTTTTTTAAAATCCTACTAGAGTTGCATCTACCATTCTCTAGGATGAGATCAATATGCGTATTTTAGATACCTTACATGCTAGATTGTGTTGAATTTCTATTTCATGTCACTGATGGCTCATTTGGTACTCGATCATAAACAAAGGTATTGGGAATGATTTTGTATATAATTTGGAAGAGAAGTCAATATACATTCCATTGTAATGGTTGGTAATGAAAAATATGTATTAAATACAAATTTGGTAATGTGAGTACCACCTCCGTTTCAGTTTGTTCTTTACATTTTTTTTTAGTGTTTCCTTTTATTCTTTACACTTGTTTTGTTTCCCTTTTTATTTTTTAATCTCATCCACCCATTTTCTTCATTTTCCAACAATGATTCTTGTTAGAGCAGTTGGTTGATATTTGTGGTTAAAGAAGTAATAAATTGACAAAGAAAGTAGTAAAGAGACAAGATTTGGAAGGTGGAAAAATCCTTCAAACTCTTCAAACAAATCACTTGAAGACTATAAAACCCACCCAAACAAGGAGCAATGTTGTATTGATTTCAATTAGTGTTTACAAGAGAAAATCTCTCACTAATTCCACTCATAAGCACAAGGATTATACAAGGAAGGATCACTTCTAAAACACTAGCTTTTGGGTGTTTACAATGTGTTTCCATTTCTGGATGAATTTACAAAACAAGAGAAGTGGGTACTTATACCCCCGAACAGAGATTGTAAAACACGAAATTGAACACAGACAAACTCTGGTTGCGCTGAGCGAAGCACCATGCCTCCAAAATTCGCGCTGAGCAATATGCTACTGCCTCTGATCTTCGTTCTTCTTTCTACTGCAACCAAAATACCCTCTAAACATCATACAAAGATGATTTTGAGTCACACGCCAACAATTCTCCACCTTGACGAGATAATCAATCTCCACAAGTAACCATTCAACAAATCAAGCTTGAGCAATGCTCAAACTTTGCAACTGTCAAGGGCTTTGTAAGCATATCCATCGGGTTTTCCGAAGTATGCACCTTATCCAAGGACACCTTGCCACTACCAATTGTGTCTCTAATGTAGTGAAACTTCACATCGATGTGTTTTGTCCTCCTATGAAAATAATTTTGGTTTCTTGCCAAATGAATAGCAGTTTGGCTATCATTATACACCATAAGAACAAACCTACCTAACTTTAATTCACTATCAAACCTACCGAGCCATTGGGCTTCTTTGATGCCTTCCGTTATAGCCACGTATTCAGCTTCTGTTATAGACAATGCCATCACATCTTGTAACACAGACCTCCAACTAATAGCCGAACCCCCGAGGCAAAACACATACCCTGTTGTATACTTCCGACCATTAAGGTCACCACCATATTCGTAATCTACAAAACCCTTCAAGTCATCTATACCCTGACCATACTCTATACATGTGCTTGAAGTACCCCGCAAATACCGATCCACTTGACCGCGTGCCAATGAGCCTTACTCGGCTTTTCCATGTACCTACGCGCAACGCTTATAGCTTGAGCTATGTCTGGCCGAGTACAAACCATAGCATACATAATGCTCCCAACCGCATTGGCATAAGGAATGAATGGCATGAATTCTTTGTCTTCCTTAGAATTCGGAGAATCCAAGGATGATAATTTGAAATGAGATGCCAAAGGTACATGAACGGGCTTGGCATCCAACATATGAAACCGCTCCAAGACCTTTTCAATGTGCTTTTCTTAGGTCAAGTGCAAGCTCCGTCTCTTGCGATCCCTTATGAATTCCATGCCGAAAATCTTCTTAGCTGGCCCCAAATCCTTCCTTTCAAATTCCCTTTATAACCCTCTTTTACCTTTCTCACCTTAAGTATGTCTTTGCTACAACAAGCATTTCACCAAAATATAGCAAAAGACACACCAAAGAGTCATCACTCACCTTCTTCAAGTACACACAATTATTATACTCACTTCTAGAGAACCCATGCCCCAACATATATTGGTCAAACCGTTTGTACCATTGTTGATGTGATTGCTTCAAACCATACAAGGACCTCTTTATCAAAGATACTTACTCCTCCTTGCCCTCAATAATTAAACCATCTGGTTGCCGCATGTAAAGTTCCCCTCAAGCTCTCCATTCAAGAAAGCCGTTTTCACATTCAATTGCTCCAACTCCAAATCTTGCATAGCAACAATAGCAAGCAAAGTATGAATAGAATTATGTATTACCACCGGTGAGTTATTTTCATTGTAGTCGATCCCCAGAATTTGACTAAACCCTCGTGCCAAAAGCCATGTTTTGCACCTTTGTTCCTCAATCCTCGGTATTCCCTCTTTGTAATTATAGAATCCACTTGCAATCTACTAATTTCTTGTCTCATTTCCCATGTTTGATTTTTATGAAGAGATTCCATTTCTTCCTCCATAGCAAATTGCCATTTCCCGGAGTCAAAACTCTTCATAGCCTCGGAATAGGAAGATGGCTCGTGAATCGTGATCAATCACATCATCTGCAACAATCGATGCATACGCCGCTATCTCGTTAAAACCAAGTTGGTTTGGAGGTTTTATTTTCCTCTTAGGCCTCCCTTGTGCAAGACTTTTAACTTGTACCCATGGTGATGGTTCCTTACTAGGTGTAGTGACCATCTTAGGGGAAGAAGTGGAAGGAACATCTCCTCCTTTTTTAGGTGTTTCTCCACTACCATAGTTTCTCGGTTATTGATGATTTTTGACGTGCTACCCCTTTTTTGTATATCCCAAGAAGATGCACTTCTTTGCTCTCGTTTCAAGCTTTCCATCGTTCACATATGCATAGGTGGGACAACTGAATGCCCTCAGTCTGGAATAATCAGTTGGTTAACCCAACCACCACTCCTCCGGCGTTTGCAACCCTAGAGCCGTATGTGGAGATTTTTTTTACCACGTGAGCCGCCATATTCACCGCTTCGGCCCAAAACACCTTGTTGCTTAAACCTGCATAGAACAATATACACCGAGCCTTTTCAAGCAAATTCCAATTCATCCTCTCAGATAATGGACAACCCCAAGCTTCTTGCAAAACTGGTGAATTTTTTCTCAACAAATTCAAGACCATTATCCGTTTGCAACCTCTTCACTTGCCTTCCGGTTTGTTTCTCAATCATGGTTTTCCAATCTTTGAATTTCTCAAAGACTTGGTCTTTACTTTTAAAGAAGAAAACCCACACTTTCCTTGAATAATCATCAATTATGGTGAGCAAGTACCAGTGAACCCCCCCCCCCATTCCCCCAAGGATGGTTTCATAGATGGAACCAACAAATCTGAAAGAATGTAATCAAGTGTATTTTTTGTTGTATTTGTGGCCTCTTTGAAGCTAACCCTTCTTTGTTTCCCAAACACACAATGCACACAAAATTCCATATAACTCATACCTTGATTACCAATCGACTTTTCTTGGCCAATTTCAACAAACCCCTCACTTATGTGGCCAAGCCGCATATGCCACAAAATTTTGTATTCTCGGACTTGGACTTTGATGAAGACACTACCGATGTCGAACCCTCAACCATCGACTTGATAAACTCATAGGGTGAGCCACCCTTCTTGCCTTTCGTGTCATAACTTGAGCATTTAAAGCAACCTTAAGTTCACCCTTTTCAAGAGTGCACAAGCAACCATTGCTATCTAAGGTACCCAAAAAGATCAAGTTCTTGCTCATATTGGGAACATAACGAACATTTGTACGAACCATGCCAGCAAACATCTTGATCCTAACCGTCCCAATACCCTCCACTTTGCAATCCGACCATTAGCACCATTCCGCTTATCATAAGTACGGAACCAATGTCAAGCATTGGGCGTGAAAAACACCCCGAGTCAAGAAATCCATTTATCATTGGACTTAGAGCCCAATTCAAACATAAGAAGAATTGGATCATCACTATCACTATCAGCTACTGTCGTCGAATCATCTTGGGAAGATACTAGCAACACTTTTACCCTTGTCTTTTTACCCTTCTCTGGCAAAATTTCCAAATGTGGCCCTTCTTCCGGCAAGCATGCAAACAACATTGTTAAATCTAGATTTTGAATTCGATCTAGACTTTGATGTACTTCTACCTTTGGAGTTTGTCTTTTCCTTTGGTCTACCTCTCACATAAAGACCTTCGCCATTATGTTGAAGATCATTATTCTTAGTTAATTGATTCTCAATTAACTCCCTTTGCAACAAATTACTCCTAACATCCTCAAGCGACAATTCTTCTCTACCATACAATAATGTCTTCCGAAAGTGTTTGTAATTCGAAGGTAAAGAACACAACAAACGTATAGCCAAATCCTTATCATCAAGCTTATCATCTATATTATGCAAGTCCATAACAATAGAATCAATTTCATTGAGATGAGATTTTAAGAATTTACCTTCTTTAAGTTTGAGGTCATGTAGTTTGCTCTTCAACAAAAGTCCGTTGGTAAGCGATTTTGTCATATAGAGTGATTCAAGTTTCAACCACAACCTTGTCGCCGTTGTCTCCTTAGCAACCTCTTGCAAAACTTCATAAGAAAGACTCAATTGAATAAAGGTGAGAACCTTCTTGTCCATCTTGAGAAAATCCTCATTAGACATTAATGGGGGGGTTTCTTAGAAATTCCAACCATTGCCTCATCCAAGCCATTTTGAACCAAAATGGAATTCATCTTCAACTTCTGTAATCCAAGTTTTATTGATTTGGAAGGTGGGTTGAAGACTATAAAACCCACCCAAACAAGGGGCAATGTTGTATTGATTTCCGTTACAGTTTATTAGAGAAAATCTCTCACTAATTCCACTCACAAGCGCAAGGATTATACAAGTAAGAATCACTTCTCAAATCCTAGTGTTTGGGTGTTTACAATGTGTTTTCTGTTTCTGGACGAATTTACAAAACAAGAGAAGTGTGTATTTATACCCCCAAAGAGAGATAGTAAAACGTGAAACAGAAGACGGGGACAGGCCCTAGTCGCGCTAAGCGAAGCCTGTTCACGTCGAGTGAAGCACACCATGCGGCCATGCCTCCAAAATTTGTGTTGTGCAATATGCTACTGACTCTGGTCTTCGTTCTTCTTTCTACAGCAACCAAAATACCCTTTGAACATCATACATAGATGATTTCGAGTCACACACCAACAACCCTATATTTCAAAGTTTACATGTAAGTCTCCTGAATACACTCACCCATTTTATACTCTCTCTCTCTCTCTCTCTCTCTCTCTCTCTCTCTTCATTCACACTTTACCCAATTCCAATAACAACTCATCTATTTAATTTTTCTTAATTCGCGTGCAAAAGTCAAAATGTAAAAAAAAAAACGAAACAGAGGGAGTTTTTTTTAGGGAAATGGTAATGATAACTGATTATATTCCCTCTGTTTTTTTTTGTAAAAATAAAATAAAAATGCTTGCTTTTCTTTTTTGGGAATTTTTTTTTAATTTTAAAAATTTTCTCACTTCATACATTATCTAAATATGGTAACATTTTATTCTTCTACATTTAATAATTAATGGCTCCCAAATCTTATTTCCATTTTGCCCTTACTTCTGATTAACTTTAGTAATTTTTTTTTTCTTCCTTTTCCCATAGTCTTACTTTTTTGCACAGCTTGTAATAATTTTTTATTGTATCATTTTCTACTCCCTATTAGTTTCTTTGTTTTGATGAAAACCCAAGGTGTCGGGTCGAGTAGTTAAAGTTGATGTGTCATTGTGTCCAAAGTTCCAAACACTTGTTTCTAAAACGTAAACTGAACTTCCAAACTCGCCATTCTCTACTCCCCCCCCCCCCCCCCAAAAAAAAAAAAAACCTTTCTCTCACTACCAACCTTGCTTGCCCTGATCACTATGAACTGCCCACCGAACCACCAGAAGTTGTGTTTGACTGGCTGTCCACGCATGCCGGTGCTACCACAAGTGTAATGCTATATAAGGGTGGCACATGGATAATAATGCACCCTTACACAAGGCAGGTGCGCAGAGGCGCATATACCATGTGCCCTTGACTTGTGCAGGGGTGGTTATACCATGCACCCCTACGCTCTGTCACCTGTGTGGGCATTGTTTTTCCATGCAGCTCAATTTTTTTCCGCCCCTCAAATATATTCTGGTAACTTACCAGTTACCAACACCACCTGGTCCGCCTCCTACATCACCCGCGACTAAGTGTATGAGAGAATGAAAGGTAAATTGTGAGTTGAAAATTTATACAGGTTTGTGCAAGACTGCAAGGTACAGACAATTTTGAGTTTTAACAACACCCAATCTAAAATGAAGAGTTTATACAATTAGGTTGTCGGTTACTGTGTTGTGTATATATCTCAATATTTGTGCTTGTCAATCTATGTCTTTATACTGTGCCTGTTTTGAGTTTAATTGCATCTTGCAGGTTGAGCACTTTTTAGGGATCAAACGAAAAGCTGAACCTGGATCTTCCGGCGCACCGAAGAAACCCAAAGCTTGATTTTATTTGTCCAATGGTTGGAAAACTGGGTTCTTCACTTTTGAGGTTATGCATATCCAAATGGCTCCTTTAACTCCAACAGAGTAGGCCTCTAATAGTGTGAGAGACGTTTTTGTTATATTTTCTGACTAGAGATTTAATGTAAATAACTATAGCATGATCAAGTTTTTGACTGATACTTATTAACAAGTTAATTGGTTTTTGAGCTGATGATATAAGTGGTTGATTTTCTGACTGATTTTATTTCTGTAGGTGATAGTTGTGCGAAGCATATACAAATGACCATTACAAATGCTAATCAAAACAAATCTTCGGTGTATCGGTTCAGTTTTATTTTTGTTGACTCCAGATTGTGTGAGTTAAGAAACATATTTTTGCCCGATATTGTCAACCCTATATATTGAGGCATGTTTTTTATTTTGCTGCTTGTGATGCTTTTATTTCCCTCCTTTTTTTGGCGCATGTTGAAACATATAGGTGGACGGGACCGCTTGTCGATTATGTGCTTGGCCAAGAATGGCGAATCTTTGTGCAATGTATTGTAGGCTACTCCCTGAATTGTATGATGTTGGGCTTAATTGGTGTATTGTATGAGACCGAGGGAGAACAATTCAATCATCGCAATTAAATGCAGGTTGTATTACACATCAATCTTTGCTTTGTTTTTGAAGGGTGATAATTGATTAATTGGTATTGACGCAAGTGTATTTGAAAAGTTTACTATTTCAATATCTAAGAATCAATTTTTCTTTTTCCATAGCCTTAGTTCCTAATCAGAGAAACTTTGGACTTCAAATATTAACGAGTAACTTATGTTTCATTTGGTGCATTAATTCTTCCATTTTTGGAAGACTGTTTCCCAATATTTGTAGATGATACTAGTAAACGCGGGTGGTGAATATTAATTCAATTTAGTGTGGCTCGTTACATTGCTCAACTTTTAAATTAACGTTTTGTTTTTGTGTTGGGTGATGCCGTGGATCAATGATTAAAATACAATATGAAAAAAAAATTATATAAAATTATTAAATATTTCGAGTAATTTTTTTATAATTGTTAAAAGTTGTATTATAACTTTTAAAAAAAATTTTTTTTAGCAAACTATGAAGATACGAGATAGTTAATAGAAAAAATGAAGACACATGAAAAATAGTGATGAAAAGAATAGAGATATAATGATATATGAAGAATAAACATATAATTATTATTCATATATTATTCAAAAAAAGATCTTATACATTATCAACATCGCTTGCATTATTCTTTAATTTTTTTAATCAATTTTATATAATATCTTTTACATACTTCATTAGATGAATTGGCGCCAAGTATCACTACTAGAAGAGGAGACACATGGCGATATACAATCATTCATTTGGGATTTTAATAATATAGATTTGAAATTCATTAGTTATTTAAAAGTGATTATCACTAACAAGTGGATCAAAAGGTCCACTAATAGGGACAGTTTGGGCATTTTATCATATAAGACAAACTCAAAAAATATAATGTTCATATTTGTGTTATTTCTACACTATTGTTTTCATTTACCAAGCATTTACTAAAAAATTATCTTAGACTAATTTATATTTACTTGCATATATTTGTGGATTATCTGATCCACTAGTAATTACTGATTTAAAATCATCTCGTTTCTTAGGTCATTTATCCTTGCCCTAAGCCCCAACTTTTGTGCGTGCATGAATTTTATTTTGAAAAAATGTTATAGGCCCAAACCCATTTACATTGTATCAGAGCCTAAATTAGGTTTGTTGTGATCAAAGCTATAATTATGGACAATTCTCATGTGAGGGGAGCGTTGAGCATGTGAGTAGCGCACATTGAATATCAAGAAATGAACTAAGGGGAGTTGTTCCTGTCACATCGTCTATCGATCCGGCAGGATAGCTTTTCGTTGGAAAAATGTAAGTTTTGCTTTTAAAATCATAACTTTTAATATAAATCTTAAATAGTTTTGTAAAAAGTTAAAAATTTAGAATATAAAATTACAGTTTTTTAGGTAAAAGTTATGTTAGACCGTCAAACCGTCTTACAAGAAAAATGGTATAATAAGAGTTGTGTCCACTTTATAATTCTAAGATGTTATCTACCTCATTGCCACATAATTTTAAGATAAAACATCATTAGTCTTGTAAAATGGACTTACACTTTCTGTGGCTGACGCGACTTATGCCCATTTAACATTTTGGGAGGAAAAATAAAAGGAATTGGGAAGAAAAATACCATTGCTTTAATAATACATATATATAGATATGATCATTTCTATCACCTCATAAAGAAGTGAAGTAATTCAGCTGAGATTAGACTGGAGTAATGGACCACCACAAGTTAAGAGAAAGAAGAGTGAAAACCAAAGGCCAAAGCCAAAGCCAAAGGGTGTACAAAGTACAGTGCAGTGTATTAGCTTAAGAGTATTGTAATCCGCGTGAAAAGTAAAAATAATAAGAGAGGGATGGAGAGAGAGAAAGAGAGCATTCAGTTATTATTGCAATCCATGAACTATAAAAGTGGACATCAATCAAAGTTCTTACCTTTTCCCTTTCTTTTTTTTTTTTTTTTTTTGTTTTGTTTTGTTGGCAGGTCTTTTTTCTACTCAATCTATGGCTTTTGTGGAATGCTTGCTTCATCAACTTAATCATGACATGATATATCACCCACTTTCACTTGCATCCTTTTGTCTCTTATTGATCTATTTGTCAAATATGTAGTGATACCTAAGGGAAGGATTAATTTACTTTTTAATTTCTTACTTAATCCCATAAATAGCAAACACCAAAGGGCTTGTTTATATCAGATTATATTCAGTTAATTTCAGTTCAGTTCAGTTCAGTTCAGTTCATCTCTATTTAGTTCAATTAATACACTTCTATTCAGTTCAGTTCAGTTCATCTCTATTCAGCTAATGTAAACAAACCCCAATTTGCTATCCTTATTACAATTTGTATTCCATTTAATCCTTATCCTTCAAAACAAACACCCATTAGGTTTATAGTAATTGATTAGTGTAAAATAACATATACGAAGTATAAACATTTTAATATATATATGGATCAGAATATTATTATTAGGATCATTTTCATTTTGGGAGTTTTTCATTCAAGTTTTTGACCACTTTAAATTTCTAAAAGTAGTCTAAAGATGTTGTTTTCCTTCAAAACTCTTATTTTCAAACACCATTAATTATCTCTACTATTATTTACTCACTCCCTACCCATGGATGTTACCATTTATATTTTATGCAACCTCAAATGTTATTAAATACAAGTCTGGGCTGCACCCGTTAACAAGAGAGAGTCCACTTTACCTTATGTTCAACTATCTATGACTACTAACAACTATGATTTTACATGTAACTTCTATTTTTGATTTAAAGAATAGAGTATACTAGTATTTGCTTTGATTGTTATTCGAGCCTTTGATTGTTGCTCAAATTGTTGATCGACTTGATTCGAATTATTGATTGACTGTGTATTTCCTTTGATACTAATATTTATAAAATAGAATAAATTGAATTGTTAAAAATCTTTATGGTTGAAATAAATCAAAGCAGAAAGATTAAAGAGCAGTTTCGAATGGAGGAAATATAACGTTTTGTGATATGTTAATTAAATGGTTGTTTCTTTTAATTGAAAACCTTAAGAAAGACCACGCCTACTATGTTGATTGTTGAGAATGTATACTCCGTACTTTAAAGAATGAAGTTTTTTTTTTTTTTTGTTATTATTAATATTAGTTATTTATTAAATAACAATGATAATTGGGTATATAACTAGAGCTTGAGTTGGACCTTATGACAAAATCAATCAACTCAATTTGACCGACACACATATTTTGAAAGGAATAGAAATAATAAATCCTCTTAAATTTATACAGTAAGGTTTGAATCTAATATTTCACTCATAATATTGAAAAGATCGACTTATGCCGCTGAGGCACAAGCCACAACTCCAAAAAGTAGTTAAAGGCTATACCTATATTAATTATGTCAAGTCTCCCTAATGAAATGTGGTGATTAATCTCAAAAAGTGGAAAACATTGAATGACTTTTAGAAATATTTTGCTCAAATTATTAGTTAAAAGTTGCCTTTTCATTGTAATTAAGTAGCAATTTGACTTAGCATATAGCTAGGGCTAGGCAATTGAGAATAATATTTATCATTGTCCACTAAGATCATCAAAGAGGATTGAAAAATGATATAGCCATTGGATGCCCACTCTTCACTTCTCACCTGGTGTTAATGCTTCTGCCTGTTTCATGTGACTTTGAAGGATTGTTTTAGAAACAACCATAAATTATCCAAATCCAAATATATAATATAATTTAAACCTCCTTACTCTAGCTTTATCGTAGGATCCACTTTAACTAGCTAGTAAATGCACTATATCACGAATATTGCACGCCCCACTCGTATTTTAACTTGTATAACCAACAATCTTTGATTTAAAAAAAGAAAATTCTAATGGGCACAGTTAAATATTTTGAAATACAAGAACTTTTTTTTTTATACAATTTAATTAAAAATAAATTATTTCTCGTACTTTATTCCAACATTACCCTACATAAACAATAAAATATAACCATCAAACCTCTTACTACACTTAGACTTGACAAAGTTGACCGAGTGAGGATCCAAAATCTAGTCCGAAATACCTAATCCGAGCCACGGTTTTGGTTCGAAAGAACAACTCGAAACATCATCCGAAAGCCAAACTTATCCATTATGAAACTTATTTGGTTTTGAAACTCTTCTGAATCCGGATACATCAAATTTGAACTCACCCGATCCAAACTCAAATTTAATTCGAGCACATTCGAGCCAAAAAAGATTAATTGAAAAGTAATTTGATTAAAAAATATATGCCGGAGAAAAGTGTAATAAAAATAATATTAATTGCATATACACAAATATTATTTACATATAATTGTTAAAGCAAAAGAAAAAGTATCATGAAAAAAAAATCTTATTAGCATTATCCTCGAGTTGATCCAAAAATTCAATCCGATCCAAAATGATCCCCATTTGATTTAGTCCGAAACCTCAATCGAAATACGATCTAATCCAAATAGTGTAACGTTTCGAATTAGGTCCAAATTAAAAATGATCTGACCCTTTCCAAAAGTGGTCCGAAATTAATTAAGTTGATCCAAAATAGCTCGATCGAAAATGATTCGTTCCAAATGATCCGACCGCAATGTCTAACTACACTAAACCAAAAAAATAAACGACAGTTTGAAAAGTGTATCAATTGTTCTGAAATTGAGTAGGCAATACTAATACTTATACTAATCCTACATGTGAATACAGTCAGAATTCCTGATCTTGAAACCATAACATAACATTAACTTCAAGTAACTATCTAAACAAAGAGAGTCTAATTAGCTACACCTCTCATAGACTCATAGGCATCAAACCTTGGATTAACATCAAACCTTGGATTAAGCTTCCTAAACACAATTAATAAATTAAAAAAAGCACAAAAGAACTAAGCATCCTTGGCAGTTTCATTTTTAACAGCATATACAACTGTCTGAACTACCTTTAACTTTTTACCTTTGTTTCCTTTTCTTTCATTTGTTTTTATTTTGTCTGTGTTACCCAAATTATTCTGTTTCTTCTTTTCAGTCAACAAATTATACTTCCACCTGCTAATTTATTTTTCCCCTTTTTTTTTAATTTTTAATTTTTCATGCTTGTTTTTTTATTAATTAATTTATTCACCCTCTTTCCCCCACACACACTCTGTTTCCCTACTTGAGTCACTTCTGTTCTGGAGTGCTCAAAACCTGCAATTCCACCACCCTTTATTGAAAAACAACAGCCAAGAAAGAAAGAAATGACAGATCTTCTTCTCTTCATTTTTAATCCCTGATGAGGTGACCATTCCATGCATTTTATCCCATAAAACTTCAATTTTCACTCATACTTTTGTTTTCCAGCTATGGCTGCCCACCAGGTATTCGTTAAAATGTCTCTCTCTCTTTTTTCAACTTTTTGGATTTACCCTTCTTGCCCTGTCCTTTGTTCTGTAAAAACATCTCATTTTTCCAATTGGGTTTTTCATTTTTTCTTCAAAATTTTTATTTTATTTCTGAAATTGGCATTCAGCAGTCTGTGTTTGTTGCAAATCAAAACTGAAAATTGGTACAATTTCTCTCTCATTTTTCTGGGGTTTTAATTTTTTTTAGGTGGGTAATTTTGCTACTGCCGACACTAAATTATTGGGTCTAAATTTGATGAGTGCAGGAAGAAGGTTGGCCATTGGGGTTGCAGCCATTGAATGTAAGAATTGGATTAGGAAGAACTCGTGATTATTTTGGTTCAATGTCATTCAATACTACTATGCTTACTGGTTCACCAACTTCCTCTACTGATTCTTCATCTGATTTAGACACTGAGGTTTGTTCTTTTCTTGTTTTTATTTAGTGGTTTTTTTTTTTTGTTTTTTTTTTTTCCAAATGTATGACTGTCTTATTCTTACATAAGTCACTGAAAAACTGCAGATTCCACCTTTCTTTTTCACATGTTAGGATGTAGCTAGAGTAGTATTTATGTTTCAAGCGTTGAATCTAGCTTGAATGTTTTGACTGATGTGATTTTTCATGCACCTGAATATTTTGTTTCTTGCAGCTTGTCTTCTACTTCCATTGTTGTTTGATTTTTGGCTGTTTATAACTTATGTTTGATATAATGATATGTCTTTCCTTGCTAAAAATCTGAATGTGTAATTGGGCATTTGGGCTAATAGGAATCATTATTAATAGGTTGAAAATGCAGATTCATGGAAATTTCTAAAAAAAAAAATAATTACTGCTGCTGCTTTTAAGTAACTGTTAAGTATGTAATGTCATGTGAATGGGATGATGGTGAGTTTCAGCCTAAAAGAGCATTCTGCTTACTTGCCACTTGGTTAGTTGGTTTGATTTGAATGTATCAGTTCTAAATTCTAAAATAGAACCAGCTCATGGTTCACTGCAAACAAGTTGAGGTTTGGATATATTGTGTTATAGAAATATGTCTAAAGTTTAACATGCAGTAAAACTCTTGGTTTTTACACATTCAATCCTAATTATGTTCTAAAAAGTTTAATGATTTATGTCATGTGATCCTTGGTAGTAATTGATAGCTAATGAATTTTGCTGACCAGTGATACGTAGTTCCTGAGGTACCTACGAATTGTGATCCGAAAAAGGGGAACTACGATTGGTTTTGGACTATTTTTTGGCCCATTTTAGGCGAACTACAAATTATAGAAGCGAACTAAAAGGTAGATTATATAACACTACTGTTGGTGGTTTTACAAATATAAGTACCCAAAAATGCTTCCTTTCCTCTTTTTTTTTATAGCTGACGTTACGTTTGTTTTCACCTTATTTTTGGTTATATAGGTTTATTAGATGATTCCATACAAGTTTTAATAGGTTGTAAACTTATAATGAGCAAAAGTACAAATAAGGTTTGACGCTCGCACAAAATAAATTCAGGTAACTCATTCTAGGTGAAGTTTGTCTTGCAAGTAAGGAACTTTATGAGCTAGTTGTGATACAAATAGATTCAGCATATGGTTTTGCTTGTTCAGTGAAGGATACTTTATGATGTCTAGAGGTTACTTATTCCTCACTAAAGGATAATATAATAAGAATCTCCAAGTTCATTTTTTCAGGGGCATATTAGGGAGATAAAAGGCTATTAGTGGACCCTTGAGTTGGGAAATCCTTTTATCTTCTTCTTACTGGTTAAATCATTCATCTGATAGTGAATAATGGTATACTGTAGTATTATTTAGCCTTTAGTCATGCACATGAGGAGCAATGATAGGTTTATCTTTAGTAGGTGTTAGAAGCATCCAATCTCAGGGAATTTAAAGTATTACCTTTTACTGTATATACTACAAAACAGTCAATTTTCTGATTATTACATACAAAGTAGGTTGTTAATTAGCTGAGGAGTAATAAACCACTAATAGATAGTGAATGAAAATAGTTTACTGATAGGGGTAAAATGGTCATTTTACAACAAATTGAAAAACACTATCCCAACCAGCAAGTGTAGCTGTGCATTTACAAAGCACTGTTTTATGTTTATTAAGTGTAGATTTGAATTTACCCAGTGCAGATTTGTGTTTACCAGGACTACCCAAAATGTGTATATCATCGCTCTAATTAGCTTGATATTAGACTTTTATAGGCCATCTCTCAATTCTCAAATGATTAAACACATTCTTTGCACTATACACACCATTTTGGATGCTGGTTTGGACTTGCATAAGTTGCATTAATAATGTTGAGGGGTGTGTTTGGCTGGAGTGGAAATTTAGTTCTGACTCTTCAGCATTGCATTAAACTAAATGTATAAATTCTTCTATTCGGCAAGCATTGAGAGACCATTTTTATGTTGGTTGCAGTCTACAGGTTCCTTCTTCCATGACAGAAGCATCACACTAGGGAGCCTTATAGGAGTTTCCAGCATTCTAGAACTTTCTAGAAGATCAAGAAGAGGAAGAAGACCCGAACCACTTAAAATCAAGAAGCCTTGCAAGGCTAGACCATGGATATTTTCGCTTTGCTCGAGGGACAGTATCGATGTCAAAAGTACAACCACCAACACCCCTTCCCTTGGCCAGTTTCTTGCTGTGGAGAGGAGGACAGCTAATACTGAACACCAGAGAAATCCGGCCCACAACCTAGAGGTGCCAGATGAATTATCTCTGGCCCAGCCCATCACCCAGCCCAATTCATTATTCGTGAATGGGCACGTAGCCCCTCCTCAATTGAGCCCACTGCCTAGCTCCGAAGTTGAGAATGGTCTAAGGAGAGGAATCGATCACGAGAACAATCATGGGAATGGGAATGGAGTTCCTGTACTATTTTCATGCATGTGTGGGCAGGATACCCAATGATTGAAACATACATTCTCTCCTTTTTTTGTTTAATTGGTTGTGGATTCATAGTTTTTGTGAATGAATTTGATGGAATTCCATCAGTAGAGAGGAGTAGGGACTATGGGTAAGTTGCTTTTAGGAAGATGGGTATGCATGTTTTTAGTTCCTTGTCTTTTGATTGTTCTTGTGTATGATTGTATGAACATTTACTTGACTCATGCATGTGGTTATTCAATGTGATATCATGCCATACCGCATCAAAGTTAATGTGAAGCCATTACATTTTTTTGAATATTGTGGGTAGTAATGGACTTTGAGTTGGACTCTATTACAGGTCAACCGATCCAATTAATCGACGCATATCTTAAAGGAGGAAATGCATGCGGTAAGTTCGAACATAACCCTGATGCCTGAAATTCGGAGGCATTGG